>CM067485.1:17660107-17760936 GCA_034552555.1 Semaprochilodus insignis | reverse complement strand
GGGGGGGGGGGGGGGGGGTGTTGAACAAACAAACAGACAAGTCAGTCTGTTAAATTTACTGTATCTAGAGCAGGAGGTGGACCTGTTTACCCAAGGGGAGTGTTTCAATAACGCCATTCAAAGGAAATTAATACCACAGTGTACACCACAGTTGCTATTTGTGCAAGCATACCACAGTGTCAACTTCCAGTAATACTGCAACTATCTTGTGTCATCTACTATGAAATTGCTGGGATACTGTTCATGTTTCTTGTCATTCAGAACAAGACATTACCAGATAATTTGTGCACTCGTCTGACACTCTTCTTGAAAAGCCCATCAACATCACTGAAGTTCTCTGAGCATGGGTTAATGTGATGAATTAACGAAGACTGGGGAGAGGACAAGGAAGACAGACAGAGAGGTGTTAATATGGCAAGCCTTTCTAGGCTAAAAATCACACCAGAGATACAAGTCGTAGCTCTGTAATGCTACAGATATGTGGTATGCCACTTTTACTAGTCATAAAATCAAGTATATATATATCCATAAATCCATTTTGACTAGTCATATTGCCAAGATTACATATCCTCCATAATGCCATTTTGACTATGTACAGATTCAGATCTCAAAAACACACTTGTACATATATAGAAATCTCTATTGACTAGTAAGAATAACATTACTGATATCTAAATGTATACTTATAACTAGTCATAATGCAGTTTTGACTAGCAATAATGACATTTCATCTGTGTATATGTAAGATACAGATATCTGTAATTACATTTTGACTAGGAATTACATAGAACGAGTAATATTTAAAAATAAGATATCTAAAATGAAAGTTAATACTAATACTACTCTCACTGCTTTAAATACTGTATGTGGTCATATGAGTGTGGGACAATGAATTAAATAGCAATGTGAAAAGTCCTTTAGACTTGTGAAGTGAAACTTGCAGCAACTGTTCTTCACACTATAAAAAATTATGATGAATAGAAATAAAATAGGCCAATAGAAATACTCTAAAATCACTTAGAATATAACTAACGTACACTGATAGTTAAGGTTTTTTCCTTCTTCTGTAAAACTGGTCTTTTGGAGATACATGTTTTTCTTTGGACAGTGACAATATACAAGAGCGCAGTGGTATCATATCCTGGAGAGTATGGCTGGTGGGTTTTTAGGCTGGAGCATTCTGTCACCTATGGGTGACATTACTAGTTATCACAAGGAAAAATGAAAAATAATTATACTGAATATATTGTTTTTTTCCCCCTTTTAAATACTTTTATTTTAAAATATTAAACACATTAAATATTTGTGATATTCTAGGAACAGTATTTTATGGCTTACTAGGGTCATTTATTGCCTTTCACTGTACAGTTTGGCTCCAAATAGAAACTTTCTCATCTCACTTAAACACATTTAAACAGAACTGTATAGCAAACAAAGCAACATTCAACAGACCTTTAAAAACCTTTCTCTTATGTTCACATATTTTAATCAATTATATCAATTTTAATTAAAGATTCATTTTTGGGCTTCTGTGTCTCAATGCTACTTTCTTATTCAAAGTGTCATGATTCTGTGATGTATCCATTTCTCTTCCCACATCTAAATCTAACATCTCGGTACACTTACAGTCTCAGTGCCAGAGGTGGATCCAGAAGGACTGTGGGTTTTAGAGGGTGCAGGAGCATGTGCGGTCACACTGACAGTAGAGCCTGCTGGACTGGACTTTGTCACCATGTTTGCTTTCCTAAAAGAAAAAAAAACAGCTTCTATCTATTTAATGTGCTTAGTACAGACTACTAAATACTTTTCTTGTTCCATTACTAAAGAAGAGAGTTCACCGCTGCAGCGATGGAGTACTGTGTAAGGAGTCTGAGTCTGCATGGCTGCTGCTGTGGCTCGTTCTCTCAGTGTCTGTGTCACTGTACTGCGCCTCACTGGAAGGGTTGAGAGACACACACATGTAAATGCCACTGTGTCACCACTGACTATTTTTATTCTTTCAGAAATAACAGCCTTTTTCTTTAATGTTAAAACAGCCTTATTTTGTAAACTTACACACATGGACAAAATCGTTGGTACCCTTCCGTTAAAGAAAGAAAAACCCACAGTGGTCACTGAAATAACTTGAAACTGACAAAAGTAATAATAAATAAAAAAAAAATCAACTAATGAAAATCAGACATTGTTTTTGAATGGTGGTTCAACAGAATCATGAACTAATGAAACTGGCCAAGACAAAAATTATGGTACCCCTAGAAAAGACTGAAAATAGTTTGACCATAGGGACATGTTAAACCAAGGTGTGTCCTGTAATTAGCATCACAGGTGTCTTCAGACTTGTAATCAGTCAGTGTGTGTACCACACCGAACATGGACCACAGAAAGCTAAGGAGAGAGTCGTCTCAGCAGATTTGAAAGAACATTACAGACAAACATGTTAAAGGTGAAGGCTATAAGACCATCTCCAAAACCACTACTGAAAGCAAATCATAAAAAAAAAGCATACAAACTGAAACATGGAGGAGGCTCGATTATGTTTTAGGGCTGGTTTGCTCCATCTGTGCAGGGTACAATGAAATCTCAAGACTATCAAGGCACTCTGGAGCAAAATGTACTGCCCAGTGTCAGAAAGCTTGGTCTCTGCCACAGGTCATGGGTCCTCCAAAAGGATAATGACCCAAAACACACAAGTAAAAACACCCAAGATGTTTGGCTAAGAGCAAAGCATTGGACAATGCTGAAGGGCCTTCTATGAGTCCTGATCTAAATCCTATTAAACATCTATGGAAGGAGCTGAAACATGCAGTCTGGAGAAGGCACCCTTCAAATCTGAGACAGCTGGAGCTTTTTGCTCATGAGGAGTGGTCCAAAATACCTGTGGACAGGTGCAGAAGTCTCATTGAGAGGTACAGAAATAGCTTGATTGCAGTGACTGCCTCAAAAGGTTGTGCAACAAAATAATAAGTTAGCGTACCATCATTTTTGTCCAGACCAGTTCCATTAATTTGTTTTTTAAAACGATTCTGTTGAAACACAATTCAAAATGAATGCCTAATTTTCATTAGATTATTTTCGGTCATTTTTAATTTATTATTATTACTTTTATCAGTTTAAGTCATTTCAGTGACCATTGTGGGTTTTTTTCTTTCTTTAACAAAAGGGTACCAACAATTTTGTCCACTTGTGTATTTACAACTGATATTACTGTTACAACCAAATTAATTAGCTTGTTTTTGTGCTTGTGCTTTATTTTAAAATAGTCATTATTTATATTTATGATCTTTTGTATATTATTAAGCAGGGAAAATCATAATGCCATTCAGGTGTATTTTCTAAAAGACTGAAACTGTTTGAAACAAACAGCAAATTTTTTAAATCCTGGGGCTGTCTCCACCTGGTGGTGAAGTGGACTTACGTCTTGTTAGCCTGTGCAAGGTCCTTCAGTCTGGGTCGAGGTACAGGTAAAGTCTGGCTGGAGCTTAACTCTGTACTGTTCAGCAGCACCTCTCCTGTAGTTTCACGCTTCTTCGCTGAAATGGTTCCATGCAAATTTCAGAAAGAGGAAGTTCACATTGTCACAGCCCATTTAATGATTAGTAAAAATATGTGAATACTAATATTTTTTTTGTTCATATTACAGACCCTCCTTCTACTCTGTTCTTCTCAGGCTGTATCTCTAGAAAATGAAAGTAAAGTTGGTCTCTATCACACAGCCTGGCATCTGTTTCCTGCACTCACTTAGAGGCCTCTTCCTGAGGGAGGTTCGCACTATGTAGTGTCCAGGAGTTGTGGAAAAGCGGTTAACCCTCTGGTCATAGAACCAGTCGCCTGTACTCTTCTTTAGGTCTCTGTAAAGGAGAAACAATAGAAAAAAGTGATTCGTTCCATTAAACATTAACCAGCTGATTTAAACCAAACACCTAATTTTCCAGTGCACTGTGCCTCTGAATGACGAGGACTGGTACTTCAGCTGCACTGAACCCAGAGAGAAGGATTACTGGGGTATGTGGGAATACTCACGCCTCCTTGGCACACACGCTGCACACCCAGGATCTGTTGGGTCGGATGGAGCGACAGTTTTGGCACACCTGGTGTTTGCATGCCGGACACTGGTTGGTGCGGGAACCTAAACGGCCCAGGGGCTGCTGGCAGCGTCCGCAGCTGCGTTCACTGTAATTCCCACTGCTGCGCTTCGCTCCCTTCCTCCTGATCTCTAACAACTCTGCCTTCAGCCTCCTGTAGACATCAAAAGCCACACTCATCTGGCATTCAGAACTCTACATACAGTTTTATACAAATGTTTGAACACCTGTAATTACATATTTGGTTGGAAAAAATGACATGCAGCTTAACTTTTGCTACATATATTACATTCAGCAAATAATCAGTAATTGGACATTAAAATATGCAAAATATGTAATCTGACCAATTTTTAAGATCTTGTATATTTTTATATACCCTGTATGTTACACTTAAAGGGGACCTATTATGCTTTTTTGTTTCTTTCTTTTCCCTTAGTGCATTATGTAGATTGTTGTGCGTGTAAAGAGTCTGCGAAGTTAAAACGGCCAAAGTACAAGTAAGAAACTCAGCTGCCTGAAAGACGTGGTTCTATGTTACAAGGAGACATCATCTTGTAACAAACATTACTGAACAACGCTTTATTGGACAAACAATCAGAGCGCACTGGGCTCATTAGGGAGGGGGGGGGGGGGGGGGGGCTTAAAGACACAGGAGGTCTGACAGACCATTTCAGACAGAAGGTGAATACAATACAAACATCTGATATTCGCCATGATTTTTCTCATTTACATTTCACATCTAGTCCCATGGCCAGAAACTTGATCTGAAACCACATACAGAGGTGGCTTGAATCTGATTGGAAAAAGTCAGATGGCATAGTATAGAAAATCTTTCCTGCTCCAACTGAATATGTAAAACTGTATTTGAGATGCCTGAACAAAGCTTTTCCTAGGTGTTCCTAGATGACATAATCTGATAAGTGGCCATGTGTTGTAATTAGAATGGCCAGATAACCACATCACAGTTCACTGCACATGCGCATACAACTTCATCACCCATGTTGGCAGTGCACCAAAATGTGTTCACGCCAATTGGAGGTATGTCTAGGCAACATGTCTGACATAAGCGCAAACCCTCAAGACAGCAAGATTAGATTGGAGTAAAAACTGAGCAATAAGGCTGGTAAAAGTAGCTTTACTGGGACACGTGCAGTATAATTCACAGAAACACAACATTGGCTTACAGTCCTGATAAACTGGCAGTCAAGACTGGATAAGAGGCTGCTAATCCTAGCTTACAGGACTCATCTAAGAATTAGCTGCAATAACAGGCACATTAGATTTAAAAAGCACAAGAATGTGCAGGGCATGGGTTTGGGAACAACTCGGATATAGCATTGATGTAATGGCACAGACAGCAGCAATTCTGCACTCACTTCACCCGCTGCTCCTCCAGCTGCCTCAGCTCCTCGTCCCTGTGTAACACATCCAAGATGAGCTCCCGCTCCGAGTCAGTCAGGAAGGATACATTGATGGTTTCCATGGTCTGCACCATCTTAGCCTGTCAAACCTTGCTTTCAACAACAAACGACAGCTATGAGCTGACAGACCTGGACCGACGCCTAAAGTCAACAAAACAGCGCTCATGTGAACGAAAACTGCATTCGCATTGACAAAACATGCTGAGTCAAACACACCATAGCTGGCTGCGCGAAAATGTTTATGCTTCTTCTTATACAAACAGTGGAGGACTCTGCTATTTGAAGAAAGGGTAGAGACTTTCATACAGTGACAAACAGAAGAAGTACCAGCCAGCAGATCTTTGTAACTCAGAGGAGGAGCTGTGTAATTTAGCTAGGCAAAGAAGGCATCCTATAGCTCAACAAATTATGCAGATCGGGGGACTGGGGGATTGGCAGGTAGGCTATCATCTAAGGTACTGAGCCCAGTATATAGCATTAATTGCATTTGCACCACTTTTGGGATCCATTTGTCTTTTGGGAAGGTAAAATTTGTTTTGCAAACACTGGAGGGCATTTACATTGTGAACATGTTTCCTTGGACATACAAATGGGATTAAAAATCAGCCTTCAGGGCCAGTAGTATTAGGCTACTCCTAAGAAACCTCAAGGTCTAAGAGCATGAGAACAGTCACCTTGATTTGTTGCTCTGAAAAAAAAATACTTGACAAGCATCAAACATCCAAGATTTGTGCAGCTTGGCATGGAAATTCCAAAGGGTCAGGGGAAAAGGGCCATGTGAAAAGGGCTTGGCAAAAAAGAAAAGGCAAAAGCAACATCAAGAAGTCAGCATATCACAACGGTTCCCACCCTCCATGGCCCCAGAGTCACGGGTGGAGTTCTTTAGTTAACATTTATTTAATGATGCTTCACAGGGCTGTTAATATTCACCAGCATCAACGAAGCATACAAGCTGTTGCTTAGTTAGCTGAAGTGTGAGAGAGTGAAGGAAACAAGCCACTGAGCATTAAAACAACCCCTCCATAAAACTGGTTTGGGGAGGGTGCATATCCTATAACACAAATATTAGCTTTCAGTGGCAAGCCTTTTCCTCATTGTTTGAACACTCTGCGAAAGAATTCAGAGGTAAACAGTCCACCACAAAAAGGGTCTAGCAACTTACTGCCTGTCTATGGTCACAGATAAGGCCAGAACATTGTGGTCTGCTTTAGGACATGCAGAGGTGAGCAGAACAGCCGAACCATATTCAAGCACATGTACAAGCACGTGTGTTTTATTCAGTGAAATCATGATGATACAGAGGAGCTTAAAAGCTCCCAAAACGGGTCTTGCTGAAGTAAAACAGCATCAGGTCACAAAACCCTTGAAGTACTGAGGTTCTTTTAGAACTGCAAGGGGACTTCTAGTCCACACCCAGCATTTTCAGTAAAAAGAAAATGTTCTATTACATTATTTACCCTTTTGGGAATGTTTGGTTCCAAATACAAAGTAATTTAAAGTTCCAAAATGAGAAGTGATAACAGTACATGTGCTTATATATAATTTTCGTTCCCCAAAATGCATGTAAATACTCATCAATGTTCAGTTGTGTGAAATCTCCGGAGGTTTAGAATGGTCCGTTTTGTACACCAGATATCACATTTCTAGTTCACTTTTGTTGCTAAAGCTGTTTTCAATAGCGATCTTAAAGCAGTCGAGCTGAAAATGCAAGGTTCATAACAGCACCAGACAATCAAGAAGCACAACGAAGAAAGCTCACACGCAGTTTATAAGCTGGATAGTCCTGTCCTGTCCATCAGAAAAATACACTTAGACCCCCACAATAGGAGCTCAACGCTTTCACTGAACTACACTGAACTAACGCCGCCTTGTTAAATCATGCTAGCCCACCATTAGTCCTGTAGTCCGCTCGCACTTACCGAGGAAGGTCTGGGGACTGTTCACTGTCTGCTTCTTTCTTTCTTTCCTTCCTTCTCCCGCGGAATACTTTCCAAAAATAACAACAGAACCCCGGAAAATGGCAAAAATCCCTCCGTTTTCCTTTCTAAGCCTACATTTGACCGAGAGAGCAAACTCGACTGTCTAGAGCTGTCCAACAGGTGTAGAGCAGCTTCGTTTTCTGCGACAGCTGAACACGTCAGTTTCCTCTTCCAGTCAACTCCCACCTCAACACATCAGACGGGCTGATTAACGCTGTCGAGCTCTTTTTGTTCATTCATTCACATGTACCGACAACGCACATACGAATCCTCAATACAAAGATTTACAATGTTCTTCAGTACTACTGACACATCACGAGTAAACAGTGGATTATGACCTAAATCTACTCGTATGTCCAGAATAAGTAAACTGAGCAATAATTAAGCAACCCAACATACTAGTTATATATGTAAGTTTAAAGACAACATACACGCACCACACACAACCTGTTACTCTGCTGCTCTCTGGAAAATTCAAATGAACACTGTAGGGCATATGGGCACTGGAAAATTTGTTTACTCCTACTGTTACTTTTGATCAGTAGAGAAAGCATTAAAAGGCAGTAGGCAAGGTTAGATAGGAAGTCCATTCATTATTACATAGAAAAGATAAGCAGATCATCAGTCAACTTATTTAAGTGGCTTAGACTCCAAATCCAACACTATGTGGTTGATATGTGGTGCATAGGACTTCACATGCTCTATATGCTTAATGGTGGTCCTCCAGTGGTCTCCAGTGAAGTCTCTTAAAAGTGTGCCTATGCGACTGGCTGTTTCTTTGGCCCAGGCACTCCACGCTTCTCTGTCACTCTGGTTCTTGTGAGACTCGTTCAAGACTCCTTCTTCCTCAGCTTCCATTGAAGCTGCCCTCTGTGAGACAGAACACTTGTCAAGGTCCCGATGGTGGAAAGGTGTGGTGACGTTGTGGTGGATGTGCAGTGTTCCGCCAATGTCCTTCCTCAGAAGACGACATGCCACAGGCCATCCCTCCTCAGAGCTGGGAATCAGGCCTAGATTCACTCTGTCAGCTAGGTCACTTAGGGAGAGCTAGAGGGAATGTGCAAAGTGACAATTTGATCCAGAATAATCATCAATGTACAATAATGCATATATCGCTATTGGCTGAACAAAACCTCAAGTTTTCATTTTTCAGTTTTTCACATACTTTAAAAAAAAGACCAGGTGCCCTTCACATTGTGTCTAAATTTCATGATGAAATTTAGACACAATGTGAAGACCAAAATTACTTGGAAAATGCCTGATTCCATTGACTTACATTAAAAGTAAAGTATGCTTTTTAAAGTTTTTTGGCGATACAAGGAATAAAATTTTGCGCAGGAACACAATTTTTTACTAAGCATAATCAAAGACTACAGTTCTGTCTCCTGCAAAACCCCCTTTTCACATGTTGTTGCTTGGTATTGGTGATTGTCTTAACAACGGTTGGACCCTCTACATTAACAACGCCCAGCAACTCATTTACAGTTTTGACTTAATGATTGCCAATTCAAATGTCATTTAGCTGACACCATTCAAACTATGAAGGATGTACTTGAGATGCCTTTACAACTTTAAGCTGCTTATGAGCTGAAAAAACTACAAACAAATTAGTTATAATAACTACTACTAACCGCTATGGATCTTATTTTTAACACTTACAGCCACTAGCTGATGAACTGTTCTTTGTGTGTGTGTGCTTATAAAGGAATGGATTTACAGTAGAACAAGCAAGAAAAACAAGTGTTAAATGGTCCATATTTTGGAAAACTGAACTTTGAATTTCTTAGAAGAAAAGAGCTTAATAGTAGTAGTAGGTAAACATTGTGTTAACACATAACATCCAATCTTCTCTCCATGTCATTCATACACTGAAACGAAGCTGCAAAAGAGCCCCATGTAAATTAATTGTCACAAAATAAAGGCATACATCTGCCTAATATTACCTACAGCAGTTCCGCTCCACCCAGTCATAGTGAAGTTAAAGGAGTTTTATCTCTAAGTGCTTTTCGAATGATGCACAACACACGGCAGCCAATCAGAACAAACATTACTCTCAAATGAAACACACAAACATCATAAGGAGACCTCAGAGAAAAAATTTAAATACAGTGAAATGTAGAATACGCGCAGAACTTTCAGAGCTTCACTAAAAGAAGTGGGGGATAGTAGATGATGTAACAGTAGTAACCCTCACTTGTCTGTTGTCTCCTTGATGAACAGTGCAGCGGTCAGCTACTTTATTAATTTGCAGGTTTCTCCGCAGAGCTGCTATTGCATCAGGATTCCATTCACATGCATGAACATGGGCAGCACCCGCATGTACCAGGTAAGGCAGGGTGAAATAGCCAATTCCTGACAGTGGAACAGACAGTGGAGTTTCAGCTGACAATTCAAGCGTAGTGCTTTGATTTAATTACAGAACTAAACAAATGCAAAGCACACACCTGCATACAGGTCAACCACCGTCTCACCAGTGCAGTTGAAGGAGGCTATCCTCAGTTTCTCAGTGATGTTGCCAAATGAGAACATGCACTTGGTGACATCAAACTCATACCTGGAAGTTGAGTTAGAATCTGAGCATACTTTGCATTTCAGAGTGTAATAGTTACACAGCTAATAGCAATAGCTAATAGCAAATGTTGTCAACTTACATAATTAGGACTTACCTGATGTGGTTATCGATGTGTGTAACATAGCTGCTGTCCCCCAACAGCATTGTTACCACAGGCGTTCGAAACCCATCTTGGGAGATCTGTTTTATTTGTGCTATTCGCTTCACTCCCAGTGCAGAAGCAACTGCCAACCACAGCTTAGATCCTTCAGGAATTAACAAAAAGCTTCAGAACATTTAACAATAAAAGTTTCTTTAAAAAGATGTCAAAGGGTCTGCTTGTTCGCTAATCTTAGTCAAAGGTATTGCTAAACATGCTGCATGTGCAATGATGTTACTGCATTCCTCTACAATGATGTTTTGGGCCACAATGCCTGCACATACCCTTATACAATAAATGGTCACTTCAAAATCCGCTGGTTTTCTGATCAGATAACAAGAACAATTTATGGAGTACATTAAAACAAAATAAACCCAAGACACTGGCTAAACTACACTGTTTATTAATTTATGATGAGGTAGTATAAGACGTCAAGCATGGTGATGAAGATGTACTGTTTTTCCTGTTGTGTGAAAAACCTACAGGCTAGGAGGATGTAAGAACCAGGAATAGAGGAGTCATTAATTAGAGTAAGGAGAACTTGTTGTACATCACACTGTCTGCACTGTCTACAATGCAAACATAGTAATTCTATTCGTTATCCTCATTTTTAGATGTAGTTGATGAAGTTGATAGAAATCTGGAGGAAAATATTTGGGGACTATTTGGCCTTGCATGTGCCTCTGTACAATAAACATTTTTAAAAAAATACATTTTAGGCTAAAAGCTTTGTAACCTGTTTATCTGTATCTATCTATCTTTCTGTAATGTAGCTTTTAGAGGCATTAAATTCTCTATCACCACCATTGTGAACGGTTCTGACTCTGTAAGTCTCTCCACAAATTATGCTTTCACACTTCAACCAATAAATTATACAGATATTTTGAAAAATCTGTGGTATTTCCCTTTAAACATGCTCAGAGGAGGAGAGGAAGCGAGGAGAGTCAAACAAGTAGGCCTTTGGTACCAATTCAACATTTGGATATATTATCATTGGATATTTCCTGACATCACATGCATGTACACATGCAGTTCAGATAAATAAATGTCTAAATGTCTAAAAGACCAAAGACAGCTGTACAAAAAAGAAAAAAAAAAATATCAGTCCATTTATTGCTGCAGGCATGAAGGAAGAGGTAAGATGTGAGGAAGAGACGCAAGCAACAGAAAATAACACTTACAATTAAAGATTAGCACACCACCAACAATACAACAATTGGCTGTGCAGGAAACATATGACTGGGTCACTCTGATGCACATCCTGAAAATCATGGATACTCCAAACACCATTAACTAGGAGACAAACTTCCATCTGATTTGGACAAACCTTTTGACCTTTGGCTTTTCCTGACACTGTTGCTAGTGCAATTCTTTATGTGCAGCCCATGAAGATTTTCAAATAGTGTTTTTGACATTAGTGTGTAGTGGCTTTCACTAAGCAAGACCTGAAATATTGTTTATAACGGATTATTATGTGCACTGAATAATCTTAACGTGATGCCTCTGTATTAGATTTAGTATCATCAATTGGATATCACAAGAAGGTAACCGATTTTGTGTTGTTTTTAAGAAGAAAAATAATCCTAGACTAAAATGTAGAACTGTATTTAAAATGTCTAAAGAGGGCTCAACTGCTTGCCTAAATGAAGCTGCACACTCTAATATTTCACTGGAATACCTTTACCTTGGATTATGGCACACATTTGTAGTAATACTGTTTTGACAACTTTGTGCAATGTCATAACGTTTATGTCCATCAAGACTCATGAAGTACATTCAGGATCAGCTCTCTTCATTTTTACCAACTGATCAACTGAAGCAACCCTGCCCTCCCTTCTTTCCCTAATGTGCCCATCGCTCTGAAACAGGGTAAACTTCAACTCATCAGACCACATGACCTTTTTCATTGCTGCAGAGTCCAATCTTTATTTGCTTATAATAAGGATAATACCTCTGCTTGAGTGTGACTCACCAATCTCTCTCCAGATTGCATGAGAAAAGCACCCTTCACCAAACAGAACCAGATCACCATGCTTTTGCCATCCTCTGGGAAGGTCATCATTTAGTTCTTGTCTCCATTTCTCTCCACTGTTAACAACTAGTGTTTGCACGGCCTGTACAAGTCTCTCTCGACAAGACTTCACTTTTCCTTTTTTTGACAGCTCAGATGCCTAGAGATAAATAAATAAATAAAAATAAAATAAAAAGATATTTTTGGGATACACTGCAACGTCTAGCTGTTTAAAGAACTCGTATGATATGGCTACCTGTACATGAAGTATCTCACAAGGACTACTGTGAGCCACAGAGCTCTGGAGTGAGAGCAGATCCAGATTTGGCAGAGCGGATGGAACGACTGGTAGAATCACCGTTTCATTCGAGTGCCTTTGTACACAGTACTTGAGGTCTAAAACACCTTTTGCCAACAGAAGCTGTCTATTTAAAAACATGAAAAAATGGTTATACAGCGGCAGAAATACTAACAGTATATTAAAGCTGGTGAGAGCGAGCTCATGCCCGTCACCTGTATTGCTGTGCGTAGCGCTGTGGCACCTTCAGAGCAGGAATTTCCTCCATTTTGGGCACCAACTTAAAACGTTATCAGTAAAACTTTAAAGGTAATTTTTCACGAAAACTGCCTTTGTTTTACCTGGCTGAAACGCAAGAGAAGACTGTGCGGCAGGTTTGACGGTTCGCTTGTCGGAAGATTTTCGGTGTTGCACACACCCGGTAACAACAAAATGTGCGTCTTCCTTTTGGTGCCTGATGTGGTAGTCATGTGGTTCATCAAACTAATCAACCCCGCGGGAAGGCCATGATATACAGATCAGCCAAAATCAAGGTCCGCAGGTAGGAAATTTAATTTTATTTAACCATTCAGACGACCTGGGTTTAGTAATTCTAATAACCCAATAGGAGTGGGTAAATGCACTGATTTACTACCTTGGTTGGGGTTTTAGGCTAACGTCAAAATAAAGAAACGCCACAACAACAAAGCAGATCCAGTTTAAAGGGGATTCTGGCCACTCCCCGTTTCCCCGTTAAGCCGAAAACGACTGAAAAACGCTGGAGGGCGTGGGAGAGCGAACCTTCTATTAATATGGGGTAAATGGAGCTGAATAGCTAAAAGAGTGCTTTTAAATATTTTTTAGTCTTTCACGCAGGGAATTCCTCCGCATCAGACTGTTGACTGTCCCTGATTGGTTCATTGTGGGCCCTTCTCGTCCATCGCGAGATAGAAACGCCTACCAAAGACGATCGACCAGAGAGGAATCTGGTGTGTTGGCATGGGCAGAAAAGCACCGAGACAGCTGCCTTCATTTGGGACACAGCCATAATGTGCTGTGTTAACGCGAAGTATATTGACTGAAAGAGTATACACATTTTTTTAGCCAGCCCAAGCTCAGCGATTACACCCCAGCCCTGTAGACGGCAGTGTTTGCTAGATTTTCCCGCCAAAAATACTCACGCAGCGGTGAAGAAGAAGACTGACCAATCCGGATTTACCCCAACCAGACAAGGTACAAGTTGCGACGGTTTCTCAAAGTTTAGTAACGTCATTGTTTTAGTGTGAAAACATACAGTACTGTACACGTATGCGGTGGTCTAAATCCACTGTAAAGTTGTGGGTCGAGCTGTAATTACCCTGTATTATCTCGTCACTCAGTTTTACGTAGCTGTATGTTGAGTGGCCAGGATGGCTAAGCTAACTGTTAACTGAGTTTGGCTGTGGTGATCTAACTGCTGTCGATTCCCATTGTTAGATGGCGGCGAACAGCTGTGTGACAACAGTCCAGCTTGGCTCCCTCAGCCAGGCGGATAAACCACAGATTCACCTTTTACCCTGTGAGGTTGAACATGACGGGCCAGCTCAGGTGTCCAAGTTTTTCACCCCAACCGTGAAACAGCTTAAATGCGGTTTGTCCTTGACAGTTTTTTGGTCTGCTTTAATGTATGCGACAGAGTCATAACGTATCCTGTAATATGTCTTTCTCTTCATTACTGTAGAAAGGACCGTGTCGTTCAGGGGTCGTGGGCTGAAGGGTCAGGAGGTGAACTGTCCGCAGGGCTACACAGGACTTGTGCTGAAGGAGGTTCAAAGACCGTCTTCAGATCAAGAGGCAAGTTGAGCATGTTTGTTATAGGCTTTAGGGATCAGCTGATCACTGTTCCTTTTTATGCAAATTTCTATTTCAATAATTTTTTGTCATGTAACCATATGATAAGTGTATGACCGGTTAACACAGTTCTTGAGTGGCTGCACATGAGCCTTAGGTTACCATGTCCAACGCCAAGCGTCGGCTAGAGGGGTACAAAGCCCTTATTTTTCATGATTTTCTGGATGTTTTGTGGGTGTGTTATGCACAGATTGCAGAAACTCCCCAAAGTTCTCTTTTCTTTAATTTCATGTGTCTTTTGATTCTCCTAACATTTTATTGTATAATAAACAATGTAACACTGAGAAAGAAAGATCCATAATGCTCAGAAGCTTGGATCTGGAGGGACAGTCTTACAAAATGCATGGAATAATTGTTGCCGTTTTCAGAATTGACCAAGTTTATACTGAAACTGCACCATGTGTGCTGTTGGAGGACCATAGCCAAATATGTGTCCAGTTCCCTGAAAAAATGTACTGTGCACAAGATGCTCTGTGATCCTGTTATTTGAAAATATTCATTTGACATGCCTTATGCAGATGGGCTGCACTGTACTGCCCCAATAAACACAAATGTCTTCAATTGTTTCCTACTCAAACCTTACAGTCTCTATTTTTGTAATTTTGTAGGACAGGATCGTTAAAGTTTCTTCGGTCTTCCATAATTTTACATATTGGAACTTGGAGACCCCTCCCACATCCGATGATTGTGTGGTAATGGCAATGGCATGGCCCAAACTGGCTGAGATGGTGAGTTAGGATTTCATTGATGAAAAGACTAAACATTAACTTTAGTCAGGAGAATGAATTCTGTTGTTCTGCCTTAGAATTTTATGTTTTCTATTACCTTCTTCAGATACATGCACCAGTGGAGGACTGAAAGCCCCAATTTACAGCAGCGAGGGACTCGCCCAGTATGCTGTTACGTTTTCTACAAACATGTTTCTATACTATCAGAAATACAGGCTAAATAAGAGTTCTGTGTTTTGATTTTGATTGTACAGAGATCTGATGCCATTTTCAGCAGGTCATTTGTAATGGTTGGCGAAGTGTGACGTTATGTTTTTTCAGATTACAGAAATATGGTTTAGTTAAAATATAAAGCTGTCTATTTTGTCTAAGAGTAAGGAATGGATTAAAATTGCTCAGTCAGCAAAAATGACAAGTTTATTCACAACATTGAACTGTTAAACATAAGGTTTATCTATTAAAATGTGACATTTTTTCTTTTTTTATTTAATTGTATGTAATTTTTTGCAAATGGGTACCGATCTGAATTAAATAAGACACAACTTGCTTTTTAAAGCTGTGTTTAAAATATTTTGGTTCAGAATCCCAGCTGATCTATTACAGGTTTAGAAGACATTTCCACAATATATTAAACAAGTAGGTAAGAACTAATTTAGAATTAGTCACTCATTAATAAACAGCTCTTTTGTTTAAGGGGCAATGCAAGATAAACCCTATTTATGTTTGGGTTAGCATTTTGAAACTAATAGGTTAGTTGGGTGCAGTTGTTTAATAATGCTTATTTAAAGTACCATGGAACCAAGCTCCAAGTAGGTTAACTTTGGCATTTTGTGGTTAAACAAATACATACACTCATACATTCATAAGCTGGTGCTATGTAAATCTTTCTTGTGTGTACTCTTGCACTCCCCCCTTTGATGTTAAGTTTATAAACATTACCCTCACAAGACATATGGTTGATGTTGATGAATGATAAACTTGGATAGAAGAATGTAAAGTGTGCTTATTTGAATTTAAGGCTTTGTGTCTGTTCTCTGGTCTAATCAGTAAATTTAGCAGGTTTTTTTCCCCCCTCTTCATTTTTTCCCCCTTCTTTCATACTTTGTTGGATGTCTAACATGACACTCATGTTTTGTATAGTTAATATTTTACCCTATATCCCATGGGACTTCACAACTACACATGTAGTTCCAGCAACAATCATGTTAATTTTTTTTTTTTTTTCAGTTTTACTTTCTTCAAAGGGAAATTTAAATGAAACTCCACTATTAAGATGTAAACAAAGTCATTGAGAGTGGTTTGATGCAAAATGGTTGATATACATAACTGAGTGATTGTGGTGAAAATAGCAGCCAGCTGCTGTGATGCCTACGACACAAATTTAGCCGATGTATTTGCTATCTAAATCCAGCAGATAATGAAGATATGCAGGAGAAATTTTTATTTTGGAGACTATTTTGCCTTACAATGCCCTGCATGTACCTCTCCACCAGGGGAGTGTCTGGCTGAAACGTTCTCAAAATAGTTAATAAAAATCCCAAAACTGTGATAAAACACTCAAGAAGGAGTTTAAACTTTGTCTGGGTCCTGTCATCAACTTTGTTTTAAGAACTCGTATGATATGAATGACTTCTGCAATTCATTTACAATGAGGGACTTCATATCAAGCCCCACTAAATGAATTTGTTATTTTGTGATAATTTAATCAAGCTGAATTTGGTGGAATTCCCTTTTACTGCAATTTGAGTAATTGCTTCTATGTTGCAAGGCCAGTTTTACTGGAAAGAAAAGTATCAACAATGCCCTTAACCAGTGCTGCAAGATCATATCCACTTAAATAGGTTGTAAAGTAGTTGATCTACACCGGTTAGGCTATTGCAATGGGGATATAAAACCAGCTGGACAACTACACCTTTCAGACATCAAATTTAAGACAACTGCACACAAATAGTTTTTTGCAAAGGTGAATAGATATTGTCTGTATATACACTGTATGTACTGCATGAGATATGGGTAATTACATGCTGAATGCTCTCTGGCAGTACATTAACAATAAAAGTCCTTTACAAAGTTGGTCCACATAACCTGGTAACACATTCGTTATGTTTGGTTTTCAAACCTCGGCAATAGTCTTTGTCCTTCTGGTCCAAGTATAACTCTTCTGACAGTCTGAGAGATTATGCTTAAATAGGACTTAGTTAAGTCTGGGGAGGCTGAAGAAGAGGTGGGGATGGAGGAGGGTCAGTCTCTGTTCTGTTGCGTTTGACTGGCAAGTCGTGGTCATGTGCCTTTCTAATGTGTCTGTACAAGTCCCCAGACTGTGTATAACTACGGTAACAGTAACTGCACTCATAGGGACGCTCCCTCGTATGTACTATGGCGTGCCTCCTCAATGTGTAAGCGCAGGAAAATGTTTTCCCACAAGTGTTGCATGTAGGCACGTCTTCAACATAATTCCCAAGAGAATCCTGAAACTCTTCAAAATAGATGCCTTGTTGCTCTGGTTGCTGGGAGGCAGCCGGGAAAAGTGAGGATGGAAAGCTGGTGGGATCAGAAGAGGAAGTGCTAGGCCCGTGTGGTGAAAGGGGGAAAGAGAGTGGCTCTTGGTGATCATGAGGGAGTTGTATTAACGTGTGAGGAGGAATGAACTGAGCATTTGTGATCTCCTCCACATCATGGTTGTCATAATCCTCCCTTTCTCTTAAGTCTGTGTCTCTTCTTTGCTCTCTGACCCCAACAAGTGTCTCCTCTACATCCTCTGGTTCTTCATCAGAGATTACAATTGCCTCCACTTTTACCTTCACCCCTTCTTCTTCTTCTTCTTCATCCTCCTCCTGTTCGGCTCCTCTACCTGCCAAGGACAATGCTATGGGGGAATGTGGCTGTTCACCCAAATCTCTTGAAGACTGTTTTCCTTCAGCCTGACTATGAGTGTGCTGAGGTGGTAGGGAAATGGTACAACTCTGTCCTCTGCGCTGAGTTGATTTTAATTTTGTGGTTTTACTGTGTGGAACACTGCTACGTGGAAACACAGTGCTGGTTTCTTTTGACATGGCTACATTTTGAGTGGAGTCTCTGTTGTTGTTCATATGGGTCAGAACCATAGTAGTGGCTGTACTGGGCTGAGTTTCTGTGCCTGTCTGAAGTGGTTCTGTTGTGCTGCAAGGGCTTGAAAGTGCAGACTCGAGACCAGATATTGTTGAAGTTCCAGCCCTAACAGGCCCAGGTGACGAGGAGTACAAGCCTGGCACAGAGTCACTTGTTGCTGGAAGAGAATCCATACCTGGTTGAGTGGTGTCTGCCATGTCTGGACTGCCCAAATTAGCACTTCGGTTTGGTAGCCCCACCCGTGTCTCGGTTTTAGTGTCAACATGGGAAGATACTTGCTGGCTTGGCTGAAGACACTGTGTCACTGAGGGTAATAAGGATGGATTTGATACCGAAATACCGACAGCTCCCTGTTCACCTTCTGCCATCAGTCCCCTTCTGCCATTTTTCTCTCCTGCTTCATTTAACCTTCCTTCTCTGGATGGACCAACAAAGACTGGGCCATCTCCTCCAGCATCACTCCCTCCATCTTCTGCCCTTGTGCTGTCTGCCTCAGCCAGCCCACGGCCCTGCAGTCTTTTCTTGCATACTCGAACCACGTCATTCATGTGCAGGAAACTTGCTGCAGCAAGCACATCCTCTGGAGGGGGGTGAGCTGCCAACCGAAGCACACCCTCATACATAAAATCAAGGAGCAGCCCAAATGCTGAAGGGGTCACTATATCTCCATTAATGGTAACAGTATCCCTCTCTGGACCGCCGTTAACTGTGCATGTATTCCCTACTGGGTGTTCAGAGTAGAACATGTGGAAGAATGGGGAGCAGGAAGCCAACACTGCACGGTGAGCCAGAAAGCGAGTGGGGCCCACCTTTACAGTGCAGTCACACAAAAATCCCTGCAGCCGCTGAGAGCGCAGATTAGCCAAGAGCTGCTGACTATGTCCTGGGAACTCCATGACCTGTGAGAAGAAAGTTAAATATTAGGGAGGCAAAAACACTGAGAAAACTTATTTTATTTTGCCCTTGGTGAAATCTAGTTTAACCATCATATGCAAAATGTTGACACTAACTTACCTCATCAAAATGACTGGTCCAAATTAAAAACAGGCTAGCATCGTGTACTTTTTTTTGTCTTTTTAGGTTTGTAGCCGTGCTGTTATTTTTTAGATGGTCTTGAGATCTTATAAGTAAAACAACAGATTATAATAATTATTATACATCTACTGATTTTTTTTAAAATAAAAACCCTGGAGGCATGATTTATAAGCACGTTTTGCATTAATTTTCTTAAACTAAAGGCATTGTACTCTCTGTATTTACTCAGCAGTACATTTTATAATACGGAAACTTAAAATGTCCAACTGTTTGTATCCTTTTCATGGAAAGTGATCAACGAATAACACTAAAATATCCAAAACCAGCATCACTGAGACACCTCTGAGAAACTGTCAGCTTCCGTACATGGATGCGCCCCTGCTAGCAGTCCAGCTAATCTGTCATCAAACAAAAAATCTCCAACAATTCGTTTCTTATCAAAATGGCAAAGGTAGACAGTAACTAGACAGACAGCAACTATTGTGACTGCACAATAAAGACTTGGGAATTTCGGAAACCAGTCGCAACGAACTGACGGGCAAAAATGCAAAACAAGCAAACTCGTTAAAACAAAGGCACAGGCCCTACCGGTACACTGAGGAGGATCCTGAGGCAGAAACTGTGAACGTTAGTCGTTCATTTCACCTAAAAACAACAGCCACAATAACATCACCACGTGCCTCCTTAACATAATGTATAGAGCTACAAAGACTTGTAGATTTCCATAAGAAACCTAACGAAGCTGCTATAACCTCGCTCTATTAGATCTACTCTGTTTTTGTAATCGAAGTCCGCCGCCTGCTGGCTGCGTCCAGGCAAAGGTACCGGAAACCGGTACATTCACGTTAACGGTCCGTGTAGCAACAAGAGATTCATTTGTTCGACCGAATCTTACATTGCTCACTGCTCCCTATGTAGTTCACAATGTAAATCTTAAAGTATTCTCTCCTTCATCAAAACAGTGCACAACATGCCTAACGAATACCGGTTAAGTAAACAATAACGTACATAAGGCGGGTATAACCCTATTGGACACACAGAAGTGCACAGTTTGGGTAATAAAGCAACAGTTTCATTTACCGCACTACATAGTGGGACGTAATTTGAGATTCAGACCATGTTAAAGTGTTCCTAGTTATTTTGCTGCACCTATAGCCTAATAACAACAACAACAACAATTTATTATTATTATTATTATTATTATTATTATTATTATTATTTATCTTTGTTATTTAAAAAACTGCATTTCATTGTTTGTTTGTTTTGACTTTCTTGTTTCCTTTTTTTGCCTCATGCGTCCCGCTTTTAAATTGAAGTGCGGTGATGAGTAGTTTGTTGGCTGGCTTCACACAACCCATCTCTCCGGACTCTGCGGTTATTTCGAACATGGAGGAAAGTGAGAGGGAAGCTGAAAGCAATTCGGTTGTTCGCGAACAGACTCCAGCGTTAAACGTTAAACAGCACGACTCGGTTCAGGATTGCGGCGAAAATACAGAGGTTGACGAAGATGATCTCAATAAGAAACTGGACATCAGTTCGGACCAGTTTGACCCACTGCTTGCCTTGTATTCCCCCCAAGTTCCGCTCCCCTACCCCAATATCAAGTGCTTTAACAACATTGCTGAATACGAGAGCTTTATGAAAGGTGGTCGTGGTCGAGCAAAACCTGAAAATGTGGAGAAAAAGCTTCGCAAGTCGCGGAGAGGTGTAGCAGATCCGGAGAGAATAGAAAGGTTGAAAAAGCTGATGGTGAACAGTCTAGTAGAGGAGGGAGAGCAGAGTCGGGGGAAACAAAGTCGTGGAAAACAGAAAGCTCGTAAAAATGTTCTCACGAGGATGCCGTGTATGTACCTCTGCAGGTTTACGTTTAGGAGAAAACACGTGGTGTATTTCTCACGGTACTGATACCTGTGCTCCGTGTCTTTGCAGTGCATGAAGGTAGCCCGTTAGGAGAGCTGAACCGCTGCGTTCAAGGGAGGATCAGAGTTAAAGTTCACATCCGGTCCTTCAAGGGACTTCGTGGAGTCTGCACTGGCTTCGTTGTGGCCTTTGACAAGTTCTGGAACCTGGTAAGCGCATGTTTATTTCACGATGTGACAACTCGCCCCATCCACCCCCGCCCCGCGACCACCACGATTTTGTTCTTTAATCGCTGTTTTGCTTTGTGTCCAGGCGATGGTGGATGTTGATGAAACCTACAGGGAGCCCTTACTCGGAGAGGCTTTCTATCACGAGAAGGCGCTGACCGTTACGAGGGTATGGCCTGATTCATATTGAAATCGCAATTGAACAAATCACTAGAGTGCAGTTTCTTTAAATTATAGCATACATGATCAAAACACAAATAACACAGAGCTTGCGAGCAGCCAAACCTTTAGTAGCAAACTAACCTCCATCTTTACTGGCTGTCTGCCCCACTACATTTAGGGGTCAGCAATTAGATGTTTTCCTCAAATCACTCAGGCCTAGTTCATCTTTCATGTAAATCATTACTGGATCTTATGAACATGTAAAAATATATGTCATACGCTACATATGTGCCTACATATACCCTACATCGTAGGGGTGCAAAAAACTACCAATATGTTTGAGTATTGTGATATTATGTTTCGTGATAGCATATCAATTCTCAAAAACACAGTATTGATTTTTAATTAGTCATTTGCAGAGATTCATGGCTGACAGTGGCTCATTTTGTGTTGATTTTAAAACCCAGGTTGGTAGATACCAGTGTCTCTTCAGTTGGTAGACTCTTCTGTTCCAGTGTAAAGTAGTGTAGGGGCGTGTGTATTTTATAATATGACAGTTTTTCTAAAAATGAATAAAAAAATTCCCAATTTCTTACCTAGTTTGCGATACTGAATCAGGACCCCCTGTCTCATACCGTATGGTCAGGTTCTTTCCAACACACAGCCCTTCTGCCGCAGTACTGCAGTGGTCAAGATCCCTGGTCCTGGAGATCTACCTTCCTGCAGATTCATGTTTCAAACACAGTTTGCTTCATCTCCAGCTGATTAAGTTCTCCAGAATTTCTTTATTGGCTAGATCAAATGCATTAGTGTTAGGTAAGCAGCAGGCAGGATGTTAGAAGATAGGTTAGCTCTGCATTAAATGCTACGTAATCAGTTTGACAGGACTCCTAATTTTAAATTGTTTAAATGTTTGCGCAGATGCATCGGATAACCATTAGGAATGTCATACAATGTTATTCCCCATTATTAGGAGCACTTTTCGCAGCTGCTGATATTCTATTAATTATGGTGTCAAAACTAATTGCACTGGTTAAACACCAATATTTGCAGACAGTTAGCAGCAACCACCACCTCACTCTAGCCCTCAGCCTCTACGCTCTGCACTCCAGTGTCATTAGAAAGTTGTGCAATAACATTATTATAGTTATAATGTTCCTTCATTCATATTTTGTTCCAGGTGTCATAAAATACCAAATTGTGGGCCCAGTATCGTGAATCCAATCTTTGGCTGAGTGATTTTTTTATAGCCCTATTGTTTATATATTATAATTGTTGAATTATTTGCTATTATAAAATATGGGAGATTCATTCATTTGCAGGATTTCGTGACACAGATGTTGTGCTGCTCCTGCCTGTACGGGACTGGTTAACCCCCCCTCTCCCATGTATGACACTGAAAATTATCCCCATGCCACAAGATATTGTGGTTGGTCACAAGAGAATTCTTCAGGATTGCAGACCTTTAATTCAGTACTGCATAAAACAAAAAAAAAAACCTTTAATCTGTGAGGAGGTGTGGTGTGTATTTGAAGAATGGCACTGAAAAGATATTTATTTTAACTATATGCTGAAATGACACTTACTATTGAACCATTTTGCTTACAGCTATTTCAAAAGTTACAACTACAAGAGAGCCAGGAGCTGAGCACTGGTCAGAAAGATCCTGGAAGAGCAACTGCCAATACTTCAGTAACAGTTGACCAGAGTGCTGAGCCTTACTACACCACAAGAAACAGCACTGAGAGCAGCCGAGGCGCGAAACACCCACTGTGTGGGAAGGGCCCAGCAGCTACCCATGGATCTGACACTAGCTCAAACCTGAGACCAACAGTTCCCAAGCCAAAAGTGGAGTATGGAAGAGTACGGACACGTCATGTCAATCAGCTTTTTATTCGGGGAGAAAATGTCCTCCTTGTGAATGTTCCACAAGAGGAATGAAATCTCATATTTCTCAGGTTTATGGAATGATGACTGTTTCTGATTCAAAAAGCATATATAAGGACTGGCAACAAATCACATTTATGTGTCACGTTGTATCATATTGATATGTGGTCCTGCTTGTAGAGGTGGGGGAAGTAAAGCTGAATTAAACTCTCAGCTCTTTCTAGTCAGTTATTTACTTGCTGCAGTGTCACCATTTAAAAAGACTTACTTGTTGCTTAGAGCACAGTACATTTGAGTGCCCACTAGATGGTGGTATGACACTAATACTGTAGTGCTGTTTTGATTCTACTTCATTTGAATCTAATAATTACTGGCCATCTTGTTAATACATACTGCTCATTTTTATTTCACAACTACATCAGGTTTGAGTTTTGATTCTTAAACTTAAAAAAATGGCATTTTGGTTCTTTTCTTCTGACAGTGATGTACCCAGATCAGAGGAATGCTAACAAAACTGAAAGGTGCAATCTCTAAAACGTCAGAATACATCAATAAGTACGCTCAGCAAGTCTAACTCCGCAAATTGAAAGACTAGAGGAAACTTGCATGTCCTCTTAGTGGTATGTCTCTTTCTTTGTCAGTTAGAAATGACAATTAGGTCTCGGTGGATTTCATAGAAACAACATGAATAATTGAGCTTTTGAAGTTGGAAATTGCACATGGCACTCAAAGACTGTTATTGTCCTGCTGCTTTTGATGGTGATTATTCTTTAATGCCTACATTAGACATAAACAAGCTACTTACTTAGGCTCACAGAATTCTTAAGAATCCATTTTCTCCTGCTTTCTGGCTAATTTTAGTTCAAAAGTTTGAAGTCCATTGAAGTACATTGTGAGATCAGTTAACCACCACTATTTGTTTTCCCTAAAGTTTTTGAGCAGTAGAACATTCCATATCTTATATCTTTTCCTTTTTTGTTTAGGGTTCGATGAAACCTCAGCAGTAGTTTAGTTCTGCCTTTGCTATTGCACTCACAATTCACTCTGTTTCTAACACTTGCTTGTACTGTCACTGGCCACTTTGATGTCCACGTTCTTTAAAGACCATCTATGTAGCAGTGCCGTTACATACTATAGCCCACTGTAGTCATGCACGATTGATTAACTACCATCTTCCTTATTTAGCATCTGTCAGTTTCTGACCATTAAACTGCTGGTAAGCATTATTCGGGTGGGTGACCTTCAACACAAGGTTGACACTGACATTGTAGTAGTGTTAGCCACAGTGGTGTGTTGGGGTTTGTCATATATGCCAGAATCATTGCTGCGTTGAAAGTGGTCTTCCATCTAACATCCAAAAATATTCAGCCAAAACCCGTTTTGTGGTCAAAGGCTGACCACAAAGTGTCAGTGCATGGGTCCTTGGTCTTTTCCACAAAGAGCTGTTGTGGCTGCAGGTTTTCCAATTCCAATTAAACAGAAGCACATCTGTTTCCACTTCATTCATCATCTGGTCTCAGTCTTCAAACATATGAGGTGTGCTCCTCATATCAGCAGCTAGGGTGCAGCCCATCAACAGCCGGGGTGCAGTGTTTTAACTGTACACCAGCACGGTGGACCTACGAGGTAGGCATTCGACAAACTAGTGTTTCTGTAAGACTGGATTTTAATGAGAACCTCCAATGGTATATCACGGTAATATCAATTATAAATATAATAACTGTGATGGGTGTTTGGGTGTCATAAGTTTAAACATTTAATGTATTGGTTATAGTTTTGGAAATTACCACAAAATAAGTATCTGATTTGAGTACTACATGTTTAAGCTTTGCATGTCACAAACCTTGACAGCAATTTTTTAATTTGCGGTTCTCCTTAGCTCAGCGTAGCGAAGAGCTCTGCCTCCTTACAACTGCTCTTTATGCATGAGCACTTCTGTGGTCTGCATATTCATGAGCTGACCAGCTGGCCTCGGCTATGGGAATGCACATGTGGCCAGATGGAGACTCTCCTGAACTGGCACTGACTCTTCTTCCACTGCAACTCAGCGCAAAGAAGTCATGCACAGCAACTTCAGGATTAGCTAGTGGTACAGGTAAACAAAACCCATGGCCCTATGTCGATATGAGTAACTATAATACATTAATAATACATTATTAATACAATATATAATGCAAATATATATTAATGTAATACATATCACATTAATAAAAAATACAGATAAATTAACCTCATGTGCAGGGAAGAAACCAATGATGTTCCCGGTTAACCAAAACTGACTTTTAGACCAGTTGGGCAATATCACTGGCAAATATAACAATGGGAATGGAAACGAGAATGTTGCTTTTCTTGTCATGTTAAGCAAAAATAAACGGCACTCTGACTGCTAGACATGTAAGACTCAATGCGATGTATAAACAGTTGTAGAAATCAAGCAAATTTTCTCTATTAGTAAGTTGCCATTTTTGCTGCAGAATCTTATGGTAGCTGTCTCTTGTCCACTGAATGATAAACAATGAGCCAAATATCTAATTGCAAAGAGGGATAATTCAGTTCTGCAAAATAAAAATATACCCTAAGATGCCCTGGCTGCTGTTTGACATATTTAGAGAAGTCAGACAGTTAGAACAAAATCTTTGGTGAGAATTTTTACTTTTTGGACATGAACTACTCACCTCTGCATGCAAATATATCATTCACCCTTTCCAGCTAGCTTTTTTTCTTCTTTTTTCCCCAGCAGAACGAGCCCAGTGCAACCATACAACAAAGGCAGCCTACTATTAGGGATATTTCCATTTGGTTTATACATCATCTTTTAAGAGTACACTGTTAAAGGGCTTACAAATCTTAACAGTCAGGGTTTTACAGGGGGATTCCAACAATGTATTGGTACTGCATAACAAGTTTGATATCAGGGCTGCATGATCTATCGCTAAAGCATTGTCATTGTGACACGTGCATGCTCAGTAATCACATTGCATGATGTATGATGTAAGACAAACTAAAAAAGACATCACAGTACCACTTTTTTGCTGCTTGACACAAAAGGACAAGAGAACAAGAGAAGTTAATCTGTTTTACAAGATCATTTACTCCAATTTATTTAAGATAACTTCAGTTTTTATTTCAAACAACTGAAGTTATAGTTATTGTGATAGTGCCACCCGCTGTTTATTAAAGAACCACCTCCCCAGTATCAGTTTCTATTTTCCCAGCGATCAGACCCTTATTTTAGGGTAAACAACATGCATTATTAATATCAGAACATGATAGATACGTAAAGCATCATCCATGTACATCTTTGCCATAAATGTATTGCTATCTTAAAACAATCATAAAAGTATATCAGGGATTAGGGCAGTGCATTCATAATTCACTTTCTGACATGTAGCTTTTAGAGGCATTAAACGCTTCCTGTGATTATTGCTGTGAACAACACTGACTCAGTATGGTTTTCTAGGATGTTATATTTTATATCAGACCACTCTGAATTACTTAGTTTGTAATACTAACCTTACTACGTGTACATTCTAACAATTTAATTTACAGAAAAAAAAAAATAAATCATGAAAATTCTCCTTTAAAAAGAGCAAAGACTGTGTTACCTGCAATCCAAGTTACTTGTAATCCAAGGAATGAGCAGCTACAATTAAGCAGAGAACTACAAAAAAATACATGAAAATCAGCTCTTTAATAATGTCTTACATAAAAGATCATGATGGGTACAATCAAGTCTGTGTATGAATCTGAAGACATACACTTAGAAAGGAGGGATGTTTTCTTGGTTGTTTCAGATTTGCATAAAAGTATAGTGTTTCTCAGTAACGATTTATAACCCCCCCCCAATATGTCAACAACACTACCATTTATGTAGGCTAACTAGGAAAAACAAACAAAAACAAACAAACAAATCCCTTACCAAAAAGATCACAAAATTTGGTCATTTGTGTGTGCATGTGTATATAATGCTTCTGAATGGCATGAAAGGTTTTAGTTACTAAAGTCAGTGTACAGTGCAGGAAAAAAACAGATGCCTCTGACAATACAGTGATGGTCCTAACAACATTCCACTCTCAGAGCAGATCAGGATGGCATGGCAAACCTAACTTAGGACACAGCCTTATACAACTCAAACATTATGTCCTGGTTTAATAATTAAAAAAAAAACAAACAAACAAAAAAAAAAAAACACATTATAGCCATCATTATGCACTGAATATGGGGGGGACGAACACATAAATAATAAAAAGGATGCAGACATTTACACCAATGGATATCCTACAGTACCTATAATAAATACTGTATTCTCATTTTGTCTTAGGTAAGAAATTTTTCAGCCAAAAAAGCTACACGTTGATAGGCACCAGGTGTGTAAGGACACTGAATGACTGCAGCCTCTGCACATGACTGACATATATTTACATAAAGATGTAAAACAAAATTTCTATGAAAAAATATCCCCCATCCCTAAGGCCACACCGGTGGTCATCTGATTTTTCACTGATTCTTTTTCACAAATCAAAATTACTTCACAGCACATCGGTGTGGACATTTTGACAAGTATAAAGATGAAACAGCTTGACCCACCGGTCAGCACTGATTCATATCAGTCAAAAGGCCTCATTATTAATATTATTCATTAATAATCTTGCATTTAAATAACTTATTGTCTGTTTGCAATATTTACAAAGTACAAGTTAATCAACAGAAGATGGACAAAGACATAGAATAACTTTTAATAAGATTTCCTAAACCTTATGAATCTAATAGCCAGGACTACTACTAAAATTAAAGTGAGAAAATGGGATAAGGGTATGGGCGACTAGGGCTACTCATTGTCATCACATTCTTTCATGCCATTCTGAGGTTTAAAGCAATGTCATATTCAAAGTGGAAGAAACCTGTGTAATCACTAATTATTCTCTTGTACAAAAAAAACAAAACAAAAAAAACCCAAACAAACAAAAAAACCTTGTGTTCTCATGACTGACTCATACAACATAGCAATTCACCTTTCTACATGTCAAATGACTGCATGTCTATTGTTTGAGGAAAAAGGAAGTGTGGGTGGCCGTAAATGACATCTTTCAAGTACTCTTTGTTTGTAGCTCATTAGAAATCCTTCATGGTCACACTTTCTGAAAAGATTGTCCTAGCGCACAGCCTCTGGCAGTCCTGTTCATTTCCCAAAGTTGGCAAAATCAGCAAAGGCATCTTGCTTCGGCGGTACCATGGAAGAGCTCATTCCCATTACTGGCACTGACATCCCCATGGTGCCTTGCATTCCCATGCTAGCTGAAGGCATGCCCATATTCATGTTCATTCCCATCATGCCCTGACCAAGTGGCATGCCTCCCATGGAAGACATGCCCACAGCTCCTCCTGTGATGCCAGACTGCATACCCATGTTTCCCATCATGGGGCTGGTTGGGGGTCGAATGGGTGCTTGGCTGGGCTGCATGCTGAGGTTCATGCCAGCAAAGCCCTGTGTCATCATATTGACTGGGACTCCTAGAAGACGACATGAAAGATGAGATTACAAACTAACTTGGAGAGTGGCGAACACATACACATTACACATATGCTCATTGTGGGGTGCATTAATTACACTCATCATAAAAAGAATAGCTGCACCCAGAAGGAATCCTAACACCACGTCAACGAATATTAAAGCTGCATAGGATGGATTATTTCAGGGCACCATTAGGAACCTCTACAACTCCACGCAGAGACATATGCATGTTGCGTTAGCAAACATGGCAACCCGACGCCATACTGAGACACACTACTTTTGTATGGTTAGCTGGAATATTGCCCATATCAGTCTAAATTTTTCATCATGTAGTTTTCCTGGTAACCTGCAATCCTTCCTGGTGCATCTTTTCTTTTGATGATGAGTGTACATAGGATTATTCCAAATACTGTGATTTTCTCACATGTTCTAAAAGTAGATAAAGTAGACAAAAATGTTAGACTTGCTCCTTTACTTATTGAGGAAAATTACAGATATTATATATCTGTGAGTGGCAGAAATACACTGCTCAAAAAATTAAAGGATGAGAGTATAGCATCAACTCAGTTCAACTTCTGCGATATTGATCTGGTCAGTTAAGTAGTGGGGGGGGGGGGGGGCTTGTTAATCAGTTTCAGCTGCTTTGGTGTTAATAAAATTAACAACAGGTGCACTAGAGGAGCAACAATGAGACGCCCCCCAAAACAGGAATGGTTTAAAAGGTCGAGGTCATTGACATTTTGTTCCTCCTCATCTTTTCCGACTGATTTTTCACTAGTTTTGCAGTTGGCTTGGGTCAGCATCACTACTAGTACCATGGTGTGTCTCCCATCACAGTCTTAGAGTATGGTGGAGATTCCAGGAGACAGGCAGTTACTCTAGGAGTTGTACTTCAGACTGCCCAGGAGCTCAGTGATGCCCTGGTCCAGATCTGGGAAGAAATCCCCCAGGACACCATCCCGTCGTCTCATTAGGAGCATGCCCTGACATTGTCAGGCATGCATACAAGCACGTGGAGGCCGTACAAACTACTGAGTACCATTTCGAGTTGCTGCAATGGAATTTCGGTTAAATGGACTAGCCTGCTGCATCACTTTTTCGCTTTTATTTTCAGGGTGTCTTTGAATTCAACCCTTTGTAGGGTGATCATTTTCATTTCCATCAAACGATTTTTTTTTAGCAGTGTATACGAACCTTGGCTTTCAGTATCTGATGTGACCCCCTTATGCAGCTATAACTGCAGCTAAAGTTTCCGGTAACTACTGCTTAGTCCTGCACATCAACTTTTAGCCCATTTCTCCATTCAAAACAGCTTCAACTCTGATATGTGGGTGGGTCCTCTCATGAACTGCTTGCTTCAGGTTAGTCCTTGTCCTTGGTAGGACAACTTGTGTGCTTAGGGTCTTGCTGCATGACCCATGCGCTCTTGAGATTCAGCTCATGGACAGATGTCCTGACATTTTCCTTTAGAATTAGCTGGTATTCAAACATAACACTTCTCATTTCAAACAAAAAGATCTATTTTGGTCTCATCTGTCCACAAAACATTGCTCCAATAGCCTTCTGGTTTGTCCATGTGATCTTTACCAAACTGCTGACAGGCAGCAACATTCTTTTTAGGCAGCAGTGGCTTTCTCCTTGCAACCCTGCCATGCACACCACTGTTGTTGAGTGTTCTCCTGATGGTGGACTCATGAACATTAACATTATCCAAAGTGAGAGAGGTTTGTAGTTGCTTGCAGGTTATCTTGGATTCCTTTGTGACCTCGCAGACTATTGCAGACACCTTGCTCTTGGTGTGAGCATTATTGGTCACTCACTGGGGAGGGTAATATAGGTCTTGAATTTCCTCCATTTGTACACTGTGGAATGGTGCAGTCTGAACTTTGTAGAGATGGTTTTATAACCTTTTCCAGCCTGATGAGCATCAACAACTCTTCTTCTGAGGTCCTCAGAAATCTCCTTTATTTGTGCCATGGCACTTTCACAAACAAGTGTTGTGAAGATCAGACTTTGATAGATCTCTGTTCTTTAAATAAAGCAGGGTGCCCACTCACACCTAATTGTCATCCTATTGACTAAAAACACCTGACTCATTTCAACTTCAAATTATCTGCTAATCCTAAAGGTTTACATACTTTTGTTACTCACAGATATGTCATATTGGATCATTTATCTACCTATCAACCAATCAATCAACCAACCAATAAATAAAAGGTGTGTGTTTCATTTGTTAAATTTGTTTCTCCTTATCTACTTTTAGGACTTTTACACAGAAACATAAAAAATGTTAACCGTTCACAAACTTTCTAGCACCACTGTATGTATAACATGACTGATTTGATCTCTTCTTATCAACCTGTGCTGTAGTTACCAAAAATACAAATGATGAATTTAATGCACACTAAGCTTTGCAGTAGGGTGCTTTTTTCAGGTCAAATCTACTGCATTTGGTCTATCAGAGCCATTAATTCTAACTTTTCATATGTCTTTCACCACAACTGTGCTTGTGTACAATGCACACCTTGCTGCTGCATCATGTTGAGCGTGGGTTGAGATGGTTTGGGAGGCTGCATGCCAGGGCCCAGGTAGTCCAGGCTAATATTGACATTGGAATCGGACCAGGTGGAGGGAATGGAGGGCTTGGCTTCTTGCTTCTGGACCTGCTGGGGCTGCTGGGGTACCAGTGGAGTCCCCATACTCTGTAGAGGCTGAAACAACATAGACAAGTGAAAAGCAGAATTAGGTAGTGAGGAAAGAACACTGACCATAAACTCCATATAGATGCACAAAATGTTTGTATCTGCTTTCTCTTCTAACTGCACTAGAAACACTGCTGTAGGAGCTTTACTGCTTATGTAATTTAGACCTGAAAATACTGATTTCTTGCCTAATACAAAAATGATAATTAACGGGTGGAGACAAATGTAAAAATGACTTGAGCTTATTAAGCACCTTGACTTGAATCATACTGGCTAACACGCTTTCATCATCCCTAAAATTATTTGTAAGAGTTAATCTTAATTCTTTTCAAATTAAAAAGGGTGGTAGGCGACATGACTTTTTTCTTAAGCCAAACAATTTTGCTGTTTTAAAGTAGGTCAGGTTTTTAGCATGCAAATATCATCTTTGCACAAGGTTTTTGTTTCAACTTAATGGCTTTCTAACTCAAACTTGTTCCCCCTCATTCTGCCATTCGCTGTGATGGGTGTCCCAGGAGGCAAGGGTTGATGGGTAATGTGGGGAGGCGGGGGGATTGCGGCAGTGCTTCATGTTAACCCTCGCTTGTCTTACTGTAATGTTCTCTCGCATTTCCGCTCTAAATGTGCTAAGTTTATTTACAGATGGAGGTTCTGCATGAGCAATTATTTTATCCCCATACATGCTTCTGTGATTCTGAGATAATGTAAAGAGTTCTTTTTAAAGTATTATGAGTTTGTCCACAGCAAAGAAATATTCACTGCGCCTAGCAAAACCTATTGGGCAAAATGATACTTCTACTCAACAGCTTAACTCCAGATCATCCAAGCTGGAGAAATGGATGGCATACAGTTGCAAGAAAAAGTATGTGAACCCTTTGGGATTACTTGGATTTCTGCATAAATTGGTCATTCAGTGTGTTCTGATCTTCATCTAAGTCACAACAATAGACAAACACAGTCTGCTTAAACTAATACCACACAAAAATGACATGTTTTCATGTTTTTATTGAACACAATATGTAAACATTCACAGCGCAGGGTGGAAAAAGTATGTGAACCTTTGGATTTAATTACTGGCTGACCCTCCTTTGGCAGCAATAACCTCAATCAAACGTTTCCTGTAGTTGCAGATCAGACCTACACAACGGTCAGGAGGAGTTTTGGACGATTCCTCTATAAAACTGTTTCAGTTCAGCAATATTCTTGGGATGTCTGGTGTGAATCGCTCTCGAGGTCATGCCACAGCATCTCAATCGGGTTGAGGTGAGGACTCTGACTGGGCCACTCCAGAAGGCGTATTTTCTTCTGTTGAAACCATTCTGTTGTTGATTTACTTCTATGTTTTGGGTCGTTGTCCTGTCGCATTACCCATCCTCTGTTGAGCTTCAGTTGGCGGACAGATGGTCTTAAGTTTTCCTGCAAAATGTCTTGATAAACTTGGGAATTCAATGCCGCCCCAAACCATGATGCCCCCTCCACCATATTTCACAGTTGGGATGAGGTTTTGACGTCGGTGTGCTGTGCCTTTTTCCTCCACACATTGTGTTGTGTGTTCCTTCCAAACAACTCAATTTGATTTCATCTGCCAACAGAATATTTTGCCAGTAGTGCTGTGGAACATCCAGGTGCTCTTTTGCAAACTTCAAACGTGCAGCAATGGTTTTTTTTGGACAGCAGTGGCTTCCTCCGTGGTGTCCACCCATGAACTCCATTCTTGTTTAATGTTTTACCTATTGTAGATTTGTCAACAAAAATGTTAGCATGTGCCAGAGATTTCTCTAAGTCTCTAGGATTCTTCTTCATCTCATTGAGCATTCTGCGCTGTGCACCTAGGCAGAGTAGCAACAGTGCTGAACTTTCTCCATTTGTAGACAGTCTGTCTTACCATGGACACATGAACATCAAAGCTTTCAGAGATACTTTTGTAACCTTTTCCAGCTTCATGCAAGTCAACAATTCTTGAAAGTAGGTCTTCTGAGAGCTCTTATGTGTGAGGTATGGTTCATATCAGGCAATGCTTCTTGAGAACAGCAAACTCAAAACTGGTATGGTTTTTTTTTATAGGGCAGGGCAGCTTTAACCAACACATCCAATCTCATCACATTGATTGGACTCCAGGTTGGCTCCAATTAGCTCCTGGAGAAATCATTAGCCTAGGGGTTCACATACTTTTTCCACCCTGCACTGTGAATGTTTACATGTTGTGTTCAATAAAAACATGAAAACATCTCATTTTTGTGTGGTATTAGTTTAAGCAAACTGTGTTTGTCTATTGTTGTGACTTAGATGAAGATCAGAACACAACAAATGACCAATTTATGCAGAAATCCAAGTAATCCCAAAGGGTTCACACACTTTTTCTTGCAACTGTATACTTAATCTTTATAGAACCACCTTAGCAGCTCTCAACTAGTTCTAACTTTCTTGGGTACACAGTTATTATAATAGACAACTTAATTTTAATAACAAACTGACCAGATCGAGGATTGGGCACTCCTGCTTCTAGACAAGTTCATTAAATGGGCAGAGTTATGTCAGTGGACACAAGTCACAGTCACCTGAGATTTGGGCATGGGAGCTCCCATGTTCTGAGTGCTGATCATGGAGAAGTTCATGCTTTGGGAGGCACTGATGGTAGTGGTGACTGAGGGGCCCATGAGGTCAAAGAGGTCTGCAGAGGGTGCAGTGGAGACAGAAACAGGTGTGGACTGTAGGCCTGCAAACAGGTCTGTTCCTGCAGGCTGAGCAGCAGGTGCAGCGGGCTGGGCTCTTGAGAAAGCGTTCCAGTCCCCGAATTCCCCATTACCACTGGATGCCGAGGCTTAGACAAAACAAACAGAACACAGGATACTGTGTTAGACAGATCAGTACCTCTATTCATGCTTTAACCTTTTAATACCGCATAAAACTACTTCACTTGTAAACCACCTTGTGACATACATGAATAAGATGATGATGTAGTATGCTTAAACAGAAATGGTAATAAAAAAAATTAATCAGGAACCCCAAACTGAGCGTATGCAGACTCCAAGTCCTTTTCATTCTCAATTATTCCACACAGACAGAGGGAGATGTGTTATGCCTGACACAAAATGAAATATGTCTGTCCTCATTAACTTCAGCACAGAGCTCAACCATATGGCTTGCCCTCACTTTCCTTTTCAATATTTAAAAGCTTTATGCTCTTTGCTTTTCATAAACAGGCAGATGAGGACAACAGGCTCTGGGACCCCTGCAAATGCTAACAGCCTTCTGTTACATTCACATCACTCTCTCAAAATAGCTAGATTTAAAAAGGGAACAGGAAAAAAGAAAAGTCTAGTCATTGGATTTCCTTTTGTGTATTTTGCCTATAGCTATGAAACGGGAAGTTAAAGATGGTTAGACATTAAAGTTAAATTTAACATGACTGAAGTAGTGACATGGAAATACAATACAATGTGCATAAGTCTGAGACCAGCCATCATTCTATTTAATTTCCAGTCAAAATGGCTATTTAAATGGCCCAAGTCCAAGATGTATTGATACAAATACCTGTGCTTAACTACTTGTACTCATGAAAATGCTCCAATACCAACTAAGGCTGTGATGATTACTGTGGTCATGTGATGCCTACCATGGGGTTTTGAGTGACATCTACAGTGATTACTATGATTTTGAGGTGGCTTCACTTAACATAGTAATGAATAAATACTAAATGAAAAAACTATAGTTATTACAATCTGGTTTTGCTCCAGGAAGTGTTCTCAGTATACTGACTGTTATGGCTGAAAGGCATTCAATTCCCTCCCTTCACTAACAACTTACAAAGGGGTGTGAGAAAATAATAAATATCACAATATTATGCTTTGTGACATTGTATCAATTCTTAAACACAGTACAGATTTTACATGAATAATTTATAATTAAAGATTATACATGGCAGACTGGTGGCAGACAGAAGTTCATTTTGTGTTGCGTTTAAACCCCAGACCGCTACACTCCACCATCAGACTCTTCCACTCCAATGTAAAACGGTAGCATAAAGGCACACTGCTAATGGGGGCATTAACAAACCTATGCATATGGTAATGTATTTAGAACTGTGACAGTTTTCCTAAAAAGATATTTCAAAAATCACAATATCTCACCTTGCTTACAGTATAATAATATTGCAATATATTGAATCGTAACCCTATATAATGATATATATTGTATCACCAAGTTCTTGCTAATACACAGTCTATCAACTTCAGTTTAACCTAACAATGTGAGACTCTGTGTTTGGTGCTGTTAGGTCATTTTGTGCTGTCTGCTGTAAAGGAAAATGAATAATTAACCTTCATTTACACATATACTGGAAATGGCATGTATAATCTGTAGCATTAGTCTGCTTGCATGATGCATTTCCTTTTCTGTCCATTTCTCTTTAACTTCTCAGTAATGGCTTTTTAAAATTCCAGTTTCAAGAAGTCTGTCCGTTTTTCCCCTTCTTTGTCTTTATGCATGTAAGTTATCTTATATGTAACCTCCAGAGGAATATCTTCAGAAAAATGAATTGGTCTAAAACTTGTCCTTAACGCCCATACTGACTGAAAATGAAATAAATTAAGGGTGGTCAATAACTTTTGCACAGGACTGTATCTAAGTAAGTATCTAAACTGTATTTTGACGATAAATTAAAATCATACACACATTTCCAAAACAACCTCTTTGACATGGGTATGCTTTAAGGTGGTGGTTATGCACACATACCGGTTGCTGAAGGAAGACTGGCTGTAGCTGCATGTGAAGAGAAATCAGCAAAGCCTCCAATGAGGTCTGCACTTGAACCTGAAGAAGGGAAGAAGTCGGTTTGCTTGGATACAAAAGCTGACAGGCCTCAACCTTAATTCTAAAATTAGGTATTTCTCTGTGGCAACTAGCTGACTTGAAATTTTAGCAAGCATTATCTTTCATTTAGTAAATAACTTGCATTTTCACTCTAAATGTGCCAAGTTCATTTACAGGTGTGGGTTCTGCATGATTTTATCCCCATACATGCTTCTGTGATTCCTGATAAACAGAGATAATGTAAAGAGTTCTTTTGTAAAGTATCATGTCCACAGCAAAGAAACATTCACTGTGCCTAACAAAACCTATTGGGCAAAATGATACTTCTACTCAACAGCTTAACTCCAGATCATCCAGGCTGGAGAAAAGGATGGCATATACTCAATATTTATAAAACCATCTTAGCTGTTCTCAACTAGTTCCAACTTTCTTGGGTTCATAGTTATTAAAAGAATAGACAACTTAATTTTAATAACAAACTCACCAGATTGAGGATTGGGCACTCATGCTTCTAGAGATGATCATTAAATGGGCATTAAATAAGTTATAGGTCAGTAGAATTCAGAGAAAATACACAATTTTCTCTGAATTCCAGCAGGCTGTGGTTAGAAGACTAATTGGTGGTGGGGGGGGGGGCGCACAGTAGAAGCAGCTGTCTGACTGGTAAAGGTGAATAAAAGAGGCAAGGGAGGGAGAGATAGAGCCACACATCTGCTCAGCACTCCACCCCCAATAGGGACCACTTTAACATCTGGCTCCAGTAGCTAAATGCTTTAGCAGCTGAGAGGGGCTACAGGGGAGCCCATCTGCTACACTTTACTACAGTGCACTCCAACACTCCTCAAATGGTAACTCTCACCGCCCCCAAAAGCATAAGGCCATGCTAATGGCAAAGGGCCCCTTAACTTTTCTGCCACCTTAATTTATCTTCTCAACCATCTCAGTCATCCTTCTCATCACATCTCAAAATAAGGCAGGAAAAGGTCAGTAAAAGTAGGACCACAAAACGGAAGCAGGAATATTCTCCTGTGCATGAAATATGCGATTTAGTGGGATTTCATTATACCAATTACCAGCTACGCTATTTGATTCACAACTTCTTCTGCTGGGAAGTTCATCACTGTCCTGAAAATTATAATGAAAGGGATGAATGTGGATGTAATCACCTGTAGAGGCAGGCTGCGTAGGTACAGGATCTGCCATGAACAAGTCCACCAGGCCATCACGGGGCTGGCTTGCACTGGATTCAGTTGTCTAAGGCAAATGAGAACATGAGGAATTTCCTATAGTGAAACATTAGACAGCTCTGTGCAATTCATAAGAGCAAGTTCTTGGCCCATAATTATGAAACAGGTGCCATCCTGTGTCTTAAACTGATTACTTCCATAGTGTCCTAGCAATTTTATCAGAATGAGTTTTATCACACTAGCAAATGAGCTGGGATGTGATGTACTGTAATGCAATTCCCCCTATGATGTAATAGGACTACCGAAATATAAACCATAGAACATGGTACACCGTTTGCACTCACAGGACCCCACACTTAGCAAAGGCGAAAGCCGTAATAATTAAAAATGTAGGATGTCTTTGTCATTCAGTAATGAATCTTTAAGCAATATGATGTAACATATTAATTGAACTGAATGATAAAATTGTTGATATAAACATTCATACCCAACAAAAAAACTACGCATTAGATTAGTGAAATACATAATACAGGGTGTAAGAATGTTGTTTATACCACCTGAACTGAGAAACAGGGTCATTGTAAAAAGTCAGTGCATGTCTATGAGGATTGGACCTCTTCAGTACGACTCTCTTATTACCTTGCTGGTGCTGACATTAGCAGCAGGCTTATCTCCAGTGTAATGGGCGGCTGCTCCCAGGTCTATGGTTTTTGAGGGGATGCCCCCTCGCTTTCGAGTGGCAGTGGTCTCTGTGGCTTGAACAATCTGAACACTTTTGGTTGTCACCGTCTCCTCTTCATCTTTGAACTCCGTCCTGCCAGTCTGCCCATTTCTTGCGGCTTGTCGTCTTTCCTCCTCGGTCTCACTGTAAAGAGAGAAATTGAAAGATGAGATTTCTGCACTACTGGTGAGTACTATAAACCAAATGTACTTTTAATTGACAACAATTAATAGGCCAACCAGACAAGTCTTCATGAATAGGAGTTATAAATTTAGGGTCCACCAACCTGCACAATTTTGTGTTTTACATGGTCTTACAGGTCTGGTTCAACTCATGATTGACAAATAGCTTGTACTTTACAAATGGGAAACACTAAAGTGCAGTGCAGAAGGTCCCTGGAAATCTATTCTATACCCCTTTTGAAGACCCCAGCCTACCTTCTCTTGCTCATTTCTGTTCTGCTTTTGTGTTTAATAGGAGATGAAGAAATTGTTTCTGAACTTACTGCAGAAACGTATGACCTAAACAATGAGACGGGGAGGGGTGAAATGGCCTGGGGCTCCAACCTGAATCTGTCTGGCGAGTCATCTCTGTCTTTATTGCGAAACTTGCTGATTGTGTCGTCAATGGTGCTGCTGATCTTGTCAGTGATCTCTCCCAGTTTCTCACTGAACGGGAAAGCACCTTTATTGCCTTCCCAGTCATCGTCCCACTTTGAGTGCGAGTCAAACTTGTCTCCTGCTTGAGCAAATGGAAAAGGAGGAGAATCATACGCTATCAGATATTTTTACTGGCAATTTCAAACTCCATTCTCAAAATTCAGAACAAGTAAAATCTGTGTTCAGAACTTTAATAATTAAGAATTATTAAATTTTGACAGTTTATAAAGCATTTCGGTGTGGTTATACAGATTTCAAACCACTACCACTGCTCAAACAGGAAGTACTTAAGGGTAGGTTTCATCCAGAAACCTACACACATAAAAATGCTCAAAATGTAGAAAGTTCTGGGCTCTAAATGAACATTTCATGGCACACTTATGAATTTTATTTGTAGACAATTTAGAAAAACCTTATATGGTTTAAATAACTGCTTTGAGTTCAGTCATGAAAGTACAGTTTCTTTATGTTTTAGGTTAAATTACTGAAATGGTTAATATGGATGACATTAAATCTTTATTTAATAATACTGGCATAGTTAGATGAGTGAAATGACAGCGCTAAAAGATGTTTGATTAGGTGTACTTATGCATTTCACAAAACAGCTCAATGTAAAAAACTTCCTCTGAAGTTCAAACGCAATAAAGGATGATGAATCATTAAAGCCTTATACTTACACACTATAGATAACCAATGAGTTATGTTGCTCCGTATTAATGAAACAGCAAGGGACCTTTCAGATCCCTTGACAAAATGAATAACGCACACATTTGAAACAAAAGCCATTTCAAAATATTACAAAAAAGGATGACACTTTTTTTCCCTCTCAATCAAAAACATCAAATATCTAATCTATGCTGTCATGCGGTGAGAAAAAAGGAGTCCTACTGGATATCAAAATAAATCCAGAGCTCAGTCATCTGGCAATGCAAACCTCCTGGGAGGGAGTGAGAATCAAAGAAGAAAGGAGATGGAGGAACCCCATGGAAGTCGACATGATAAACAACTCCCCATTCTCAGCTCATCCAAGTATGTTTTGAGTTTCAGATGTGATGACAGTCACTGCTGAGCATTAGGATTTTAGTAATGGAGAAAGAGAGTGAGGGAAAAAGGGAAGGCCATTTCTGAGAGCCGGACTTACCGTATCTGAAGCCCCCCATGCTTTCAGAGGACACACCAATGTATTTGTCCCGGTTTTTCTTGGCTTTCTTCCTCTCCTCTCTCAGTCTGTCATCGTCCTGCACAAACTCCACCATATCTTTTACCTTCTGGCGCACATTGATGCCTTGGTCTTTCCCATTTTCATCTGTCAATAGCAGCAAAAAACTATTACTATTATGACAAAACTACTATTCTGACAACACCAGACATTCAGGCATAGCAACACAACATGATGAGACAAATTTCAGTTAAAACATTACTATTCAGACTAATTAACAACAGAAGTTTATTTTAAATTCCTAAATCTGAAATTACAGCAGAACATTTAAATGCACCGGAGATACCAAGCTGAAACTGTGGTAACCATGGTGACCGGTTAGGTTGGAAAGCAGCTTTGGGGTCCTGGGTAAGCCTTAGTGCCTTTATCAGTACTGAAACACTAAGACCATTGTCTGACTCCTAAACAGACCCGGCATTTGAGTGCATGCTACAACGCTGTACCATTGGAAAACAGAAGACATTAGATAACGTACAGTCTTTTAATGTGACCATGGGCTTAAAAGACTACAGAGCTTGTGTACATGATATACTATACTTACTGCAAAACACGCAGAACTGGGCACAGAAGGTCTCTCACCAATCCTAAGACTGAAGAATGAATTACTCATTCATAGTCACTCAGTACTGCTGACTCACCTATGAAGTGATAGCTCTCAATGGAACGCAGGTCATACAGGTGCTCTCTTGCACTGGTCACCACCCGCTCTGATCCATTCCGGACCAGATAAGCCAGCAGCAGCAGAGACTGGAAAAACGTTGCAGTGCAGTTCAGAGTTCTAGATGGCATAACTCTTAAACTTCACTTTGCTAAAGAAGGTTCTATTACAACATTTACCTTGTAAACTCTTCTCCAGTTTTTCTTGTTGTCTTTGAGCATTCTGTACCACAGCATGTTCATCACTTCTGGAAACTGCTCATACATGAACGTGGCTCTGTAATAATGAGCAGAAAGAAAACATGAGATAGCAGAATACCTGTTCATGCCAGCAGTTTGAGTGTGCAGCCCTTAAAATCTCACTTACTTGGCTATCTCTCCCATTAGCTGACCCGAGGGTCCCCATGGGTCATCATTTGTGGCCTCTCTGACCTTAGATTCAATTTCCGAATAGTTCATGACCACATTGGTCCTATAAAAGAAAAAAAAGAATAACAGGCAAGAATTAAATGATAATTGAAGACTATTCAAAAACAAGCATTTTTGTAATATTGTTAACAAGCTTTAATTCAGTTGCAAGAGTGGCTATGCTTGACAGAACAACACACAATAAGAAGCTGGTAATAATCATGCCTTAAACAGCACACAAGTAGGCCTGTTGAATGGCTATGCTCTCATGGTAATGCTGGAAGAAGGACACCACAAAATTCAAATGATAACTTCTATAAGTATCAGTATAATCAAGCCTTTATTCAAATAATTCTGACAGCTGGTGACAGGGGCAGGTCCATTAGTATGTGAAACCTGTTTAGCACTACAGGGACTGAAATGAGACACACAAAAAATTGTTTGGTTATTCAAGACACAAAGGAGAACAGTGGCTGGGTGGGGTGCAAAAAATTTGGACCAAACAGTCAAGTGTGAAGGGTGGATCAAACAAGTGTTCCATGAAATTTCACTCCATGTAACTTACTGTAAGAGTTTTGGGAAGGTTTATACTATGCCTTCACTAAAAAGAGATAACATGAGGACTAAATACATAAAACTATATGTGCACACACTACACATATATATGTTACAATCAGTGTTGCAGTGTTACCAATTAGCCTCTACAACACTGAAACTGCAGACTGAAGCACAATGAAAAATAACAAAATATTTTATTGTGTGCTGTAGAATTCTGTCTCTGATATACTGGTGCAAGGGTATTTTGATAAGGCGTTCTTATAAACAAGACTTCACCTTTAGAAAAAAAAAACAATTCAGCACAATAAGCACAATCAGCTTAACAACAAACAATACAGTAAAGGCTATGAAGATCAGAATCCCATACTACACACTAAACCTTCTGCTGTGTGCCTCAATTTAAAACATTACCAACAATCTCAATCATATTTCAAAACAACTGGGGCAACAAAAAGCTGACGCCTGCAAAAGAGTAATCACACACATCATACCCACAAATACCAAAAGAAACTGAACTAGATTTGATGCAAGAGTGCTTGTTAAAAATAAAATAAGAAATATTCTATTTCTTTGTAAACAAAAGCTGCAGCTATGTTCTCCTTCCAAAAACTTTTTCTATTTTGGTTATTTCTCCTCATGTTTGGTTTCTCAACAACAAAGATCAGCTATGATGATATGTTTTGCACTTCCTGCTATATGCTACTGGTTTTCCTGAGAATCATGGTGCTCTCTAGAGTCATAACTCATGTGGCAACTGCTGTGTATCGTCATATACCATAAAAACACATATATAACAATCTACAAATACCTTTTAGTAACAGACAAAATCAGAACAGTCTTGTCTGTTTTTAATGTTCATGAAGTTAGCTAGAAAAGCTAGCTTTTCTCTCCTTTAGAACAAGTGGACCAAAAAAAAACTCTGGGAACACCAAGTTGTGAAAGGTCAAACAGCAGGAAACAGGTCAGGAGAGGAACAAAATTAAATTCTTTCTAAACTGACCCTGTTGAAATGGATGGCCACAAGCTGAGTACGCAAACTTAAAGTAAAACATTGCATCTTCTACACAAAGCATTCAGGTCACTTAGCAAAGAGTAGCAGAATAATACTACAGTCTGGACACACACCGGCATCTGGATACTAGCATCACAAAATGTTATGCAAAAATCAGGAAAAAAGAATATTATTAATAAGCGCCCTATTAAAAATAAGTGATCCCACACTTGTCAATTCAGGTCTGAATGGTATATTGTCTTGATACTTTTTGCAAAATAAAATGAAATAATAATAATAATAATAATGTTATTAAATAATAATGTTTTTACAGGCTATTCTCATTATTAAACCGCACATTGAGTCCTTGAGAAAACTAAAAAAATTATAGTGAAAGTCCTTCATCAAGCAGTCATAAAAAATATAGCTGATAACTTCAGAGGAACCTGCTGAGCTAGGCATTATGCAAGAGCTCTCATCCCATGCTTGAGACTGGAATAACTCAGGAATTATTCAAATGAAAATTTTTACAATGTACTTCACCTTTACCAGAAAACGTAATTTTTTTTTGTAATGTTTTTGCTCGTTTCAGTCATGTATTTATCTTGTGGTCCAAATGGGGAATAAAACATAGTGTAAGGTAAGGTGCTTTAAAAATGGCTTTGAATTCCCCCAGACTAATCACAACTCTCTAGAAACAGATATACAGTACAGGCTTGGCCTCAAAAGAACCTCAGGTCATGTTCACTGAAAGTCGTGGGGTTTCTTTTATTTATTTATTTATAACTGAAAACAAATGGTGACATTCACTTTGTATCCAAACTAGGTTTCAGTATGTTTGAGAACTCAACAAAGTAGGCCTTGTCTGCAGGCCGCTCTGTGAAACAAGCTTGTTATTCTCGCAAGTGCCACAACACTACAGGTGGACCAACCATCACTACTACATATGCAGAGACGTAAAGAAATGATTAGATGACGAGAAGTCACCTTCTAGGATAGGTACTTCTAAAATGTGCGGAAACGCTATTTAATTACTTTAATCAACTCCTTGCCGCGCTAAACAAGTTGTTAAATGTTAATAACTCAATTTACAAGGCACACGCACGCCAGAAAACATAACTTACTCACTTATGTTAAACCACAGAGCATTCAAGACGAACTCTAAGGGACAGGCGCTGTAAGTAATCGATAATTAGTAAAAACCTTATGATAAACATAAGCACTGTGCCATGTTAGCAGTGCTAATATAAAGTTAGCTGACGTTAAATGTCAAACAAGTCACTCCAAAACATGTTAACGTATCAGCTCCCCGAGAATATCTACATTTGTCATTCGTTACCATTTTGGCAAAAACACTCGCAATAAACCCACATAATGAAGAGTCTGGCTGTATTGACGTTAAAAGTCGTCTAAAGTTAGCTAAGAAAGTACTTCCAAACTATCAGCTAGCATGCTAACTTCTCTGGAGTAGATGAATCATTATAGGCAGTACCGATACTAGCTAGCTTAGTAGCTAGCCGTTTGGCTAATGTTAACGTTGTGGTTAATGGGCTTCGTGAACGACTTTTCACTTGAGAATTTGTTCTTAAAACATTACTATGCGGGCGACATGAGCACCGAAAACCTGGCTGCTGTCAATTTCGTCAAATGAGAAGGCCAACTGTATAGTTACAGCCAGTAGCTAAATTAGCCAGCAAACTTGTTGAGATTAGCTAGCGTCGGCTAACAAGCTAACTACTATGAAGAGAGTGCTGCGATGACGTCGGAGAGTGAGGACGTGTCTCTAGTCGAACAGGAACAGGTTTAGAACAAGTAAGGAGCGCGGAATATTGACAAAAACACGAACAATACTCACGCTTTATCAACCAACTCTCTAACTTTCCACATGTTTAACATCTTGTCGCTAGTAGCGAGGCTTTCAGTCGCGGTAACACGTCTTCGAGCCCTTTACAGTGCAGCGGTTGTGCCAGCCGAGCTGTCACGAAAGCAAAACCTTGAACTCTCAAAAAGTACTTCAGGCTGTGGCGGTGGAGTGTCACTGTGGGCCGGTCAGACAGGTTTCTACGGAGACGAGCCTGGAACGTCACTTACGTACATTGCGTAAGGTGGCCGAGTGGCTGTTTAGTCGAGCTTGTTATTGTATTTATCTGTATTTAAAATAGAGAATAACAACATAATTTTCCAGACACCTGCTTATTTGCGAGAGTGTTAAAGTAGGATTCTATTACAGAGTGCAGTCCGTGGAAAGCTCTTTCCATAATTTGTGGAAGCCCATTTCTGCCACTGGAAGGAAAAAAGGACATACAGTTTCATATGCTAGAATTCCGAGATACTAAGTCATACTAAGTCATAATTACTGTGTGGCCGTAAATACTCTTAAATACGGTATGGGCTTTTTTCAAGTGGCAGAAATAGGCTTCCAGAGATTTTCACAACAAAGAAAATCCAGCCTAAATGACGAATTGTGAAGCAAAGTGAAGTATTTGTTTGTTTGTTTGTTTGTTTGTTTGTTTGTTTGTTTATGTTCTGCATCATTTGGGCATGTCTGGGCTGTCGTTTGCATAGCATGAAAGTGATGAATAAACAAATGATAAATGAACAACTAGAAAATACCCCAAATTACTGGAAATAAAATCTCTTTTTGTTAATGTATATTAAAAACTGTGAATGTTTTGTCTTTGTCCTGCAAAGTTATTATTTTGAAGGTGCTTGCTTTTCTTTGGACTGCTATTTGAACCAAATGGGTATGCTGTGCCACTGTGATGTCATAACTTTGAAAGACAATCAGTTTAATTCCTTTGAATATGCATCATAGTTTTAAGACTATAGAACCAGAAAACATTCACATCAAGCTTAAACACTTTGTATTTTGCAGTTGTAAGCCAGCATCTTTTTCACACAACACAAGTTGTGTCCACATAAATAAATAATGTTTCTAAAACGTCACACTATAGAGTTATTTTTCAGAGAGACATTGTGTCCCTTTTTCAAACTGGGAACACCAAGTTGTGAAAGGTGAAACTGCAGGTTATGGGTCAGGAGAGGACTTTGGTGAACAAAATTACAGTAAGTTTCTAAAATGACTTCGCTTACATGATTGACCACAAGCTAAGTATGCAAATGTCTTTAAAATTCAGGAAATCAGAGAATTATTATAGAGTGCAACATTATGAAGAAATGAGCCCTGACAATTGAAAGCTTTTTGTTTAAGAATATTCTTATTATTCTTATTAATGCTATTGTCATTACCAAGTTGTGTCCTGTGTTCTAGAGAAAAATGTATAAATTATAGTAAAAGTCTCTATAAAGCTGAAATATGCAACAAAAGCATTTCTAAAGTCCTGTACATCAGTCTATGGTTAGGCTAATTGTCTACAAATCGTGGAAATTCAGAACTGTTGTAACTTTCACTGTTGTAGTGATCATCCTGTCAAGATCACTCCTAGAGCACAACGGGCAGTTCTGAAAGAGGTGGAAAAGAACTCAAGATTAACTGCAAAAGACCTACAGAAGACTCATGAAAACATGTTCATGTGGTCACTATAAAACACTGAACAAGATTGGTGTTCATGGAGTTACACAATGAAGGAAGCCATATCCAGAAATACACTTGTTTGCTTAAGACTGCTCCACGATGCTTCTGGGAAAATGTGGACAGATGTGATAGAAGTTGAGCTTTTTAGCACAAATGCTCAACACTATGTCTGAAGAAATATGACACTACGCACCAACACCAAAACCTCCCAATCCCAATTGTCGGTGGATGCCTTACAATCAGTGCAATGTCCAAGCCAGAGTCCTTAAGCCCATGGAGATGCTGTGGCATGACCTGAGGAGGGCTGTGGAAGCAAGGCATCTCAAAATTCCTCCTTAACATTGTGCAAATTTATTTGCAGTTATATCACATCCACCACATTTGGTGGAGGTACTATATTATTTCTGTGAGGGTAGGCTGAAATATGTAGGACTGAACAACTCTGACAGTTTTATGTTGCCTTGGAGGTGGCACGGTCAATTACTGACACACACAATTAAGAGCAGACAGCAGCCTGGAGCATTTTGCAGAGCATTTACCTACTATTAAATTGCTTTAATGTATATACATTTAGTATATAACACTGGTAAATGCTTTTTCCATGGCATATCTTTATTATCAAAACTAAATTTTTTAACATTTGAAATCATGTTGAGAGAAGCTTTAATGAATGTAGAGATTTAGACTTTCTCCTTTTTGCTCGTCCCGTGTTTAGGTTTTTTTTTAAATAAGCATAACAATGATATACATAACAATTTATTATGTAACAAAAATAATTTATTATTTAAGAGTACTCTAAAAACTCCAGCAACACTTCTATGTGTGATCGTAGTGCAGCACACACACTTAACATGCCATTCCCACTGTACTGCTGAGAGTGATCCACCGCCCTAAAATACCTGCTCAAAGGCGGTCCTGGGTGGTGGGATGGGTTAACGGGGACTTACAAAAAAGAGAAACAGATGGACTTTAGTCTATAATCGTAGACTGAAAATGCACATGTATGGTAAGACCTGATAATATGGACAATATAGATTAAAAGCAGGTTTGAGCATCAAGTGAGTGTATATTACATATATTCCAGTTCCAGACGCTGTTACTTTACAGCCTGTGCTGCAAGTCTACCTTATGTCATTAACATTGTGTACACAACACAGGCTTTAAAGAGACAGCATGTGGAATGTGTCTCTGCCACCCTATATCAATCATGCACCTTTGGACAACTTAAAGACATCAACAGTGGGACAAAGGAATAGCTTAGTTTTCTGGGTGTCAGCTCCAATAGCTAGTCCATTTCTCAGGAGCTGAGCCACCATGGATCTGTGTGTTCTGGTGGAAGGGCCTTTGAGACAACGAGTGAAAATGGACGCCCTTCCAGACCCATATCCCCTGGAGAGAGACAAGAACCTCTTATGGAAAACAACCATTAGGGGCCTTGTACACACTTTAACAAGATAAATAAATAAATAAATAAATGAAAAAAGAAGAATGAAAAAAGCACAACTGTCAAAAAAGTCCCATTTAACAAAAAATACTGTGTGACAAGAGACAGCACTTAACGTTCCCAAATGCACCACACCCACGGGAACTGCCTCAATTATTGCTGTACATTCAGTGAAGAAAACCAGGAACGGAGTGACTGTGGAGATAGAGGCTAAGAAGGAGAAAATGCATTCAGTGACAGAATCTTTCAGAAACAATTTTCTTGTAGACACTGAGGTGTGTCATTGATTGACAGTGCCATCTGTACCTAATGCACCCAATAAAGCACTTACATTTGCAAGGCCATGGGAGTAGTAAAATATGTCTTTCCAAAATGTACAGATTCATCAAAAAGTCTTATACAAACAAGTACAAACAACTTTTTTGGTTTAGTCAAAAGATCACTTTTGGAAATACTTATTTTTGGAACATACCAAAAATATTGTTATGATCATCAGTAGTGCAACGATCAAACCATCATTACACAATGTACCATAGCCATCTATAGTAATAGCCATTTATAGCAAATTAAATCTTCTGTGCAAAATCAAACATTAACCAAAGAGGATCTTGAATCATAGAATAAAAATTTAAATCTTTATTCCCTTAGTACATGATTTAGAAGGAATTATGGAGCAAGGAACATTGTGACCACCTGCCTAATATGCTGTTGGTGCTCTGCATGCTACCAAAACACCAGCTGTGGTATGAACTGTGCTGTCTGGCACCAAGACAATCACATTTAAGTCCTGTTCATTGTGAGGCTGTTCCTCCAGCTTTGCAGTGATGTTTAGTTAGCTGGCACATGTCAAACTAAAATCCACGTGAATGCCTGTAATGAGGGGTTTACCAGCAAACTTTGCCAAGAACATTACACTTCCTCCATGTGCTTGTCCTCATACCATGGTGAATCCTGGTGTCATCACTTCTCCAGGAAAGTGCTGCACATGTATCTATGCATCCCTATACACTGTCTACATTTCACATGTAACCATCATTAAAAATCTCTGTGATCTCATATGCCACAGTACCCCGGGATAGATTTCATTGCCCTGAGCCTTGGAGCACTGGTTTGTGGTTTGACCCTTTTCAGACCACTGTTGGAAGCACCCCACAATTATAAGATATACATACAGTATAAGGACAAAAGTACTGGGACACCTACAGATTACACATACAGGAGTTTTTATGAAATCCCGTTCAAAATTTATAAGCTTTAATATGGAGTTGCCCCCCACCCCCTTTGCTACTATAACAGCTTCCATTCTTCTGGGAAAGCTTTCTTTGCCCCTTCACCTAGAAGAGCGTTATTTAGCTCAGGCACTGATGTTCGAGAGTCTGGCTCACAATTTCTGTTGCAGTTCATCCCAAAGCTGTTTGTTGGGGTTTCAGCTAGGGCTTGGTGCAGGCCAGTCAAGGTCTTTCACACCAAACTCACCCAACCATGCCTTTATGAACCTTGCTTTGTGCACTGCGGCTCAGTCATGTTTAAGAACCTTACCCAAACTGTTTCCACAAAGTTGGAAGCATACAGTTGTCCAAAATGTCTTGTTATGCTAAAGCATTAAGATTTCCCTTTACTGGAACTATGGGACTTAGACCAACCACTGAAAAACAACCCCATAGCATTATTCCTACTCCACTCAACTTTTCAGTCAGCACAATGCAGTCAGGCAGGTGACATTCTCCTGGCATTCCCCAAACCCAGAGTTGTCCATCAGACTGCCAGCTATAAAAGCATGATTCATCACTCCATAGAACTTGTTTCCACTGCTCCAGAGTCCAGTGGCCGCATGCTTTACATCACTCCATCCAATGTCTGGCATTGTGCCTGGTGATCTAAGGCTTGCAGGCAGCTGATCTGCAATGGAAACCAATACTGTGAAGCTCGCTATAGTTTTTGGACTGATGTTAATGCCAGAGGAAGTTTGGAACTTTGCAGTTATTGCTGCAGCAGAAGGTTGGCGACTTTTATACACTTGGTGTCCTCACTCTGTTACTTTATGCTGTTTGCGGAGTAGCTGTGGCTGCCCCCACTTTCTAGTAATACCACACACAATTGATTATGGAATATTTATAAGAAAGAATATTTACCGCAACAACGGTATCCTAATACGGTACCATGCTCGAATTCAGTCAGCTCTTTCTATCTTTATCTTATATATATCTTTATTTTATATATCTTGATCTTTATCTTAATATATATATAGGCAAGGAAGAGCAAGTTTATTTACATAGCACTTGACATCCACTGTGGTCATTCAAAGTGCAAATTACACCATAATTCAAACATGATTAAAACAATATATTAAAAAAGGAAATTTAAACATACATTAAAAGTTAGTAATCATATGCAAAAATAAATAAAATTAGGATGATAAAGTATCATTAGTGGAGTGCTGAAAGTGTTTTAAACTGAGCTGAGAGTCTGTATGACAGGACAATACATATCACAATACAACAAAATAATCTACAAAATGAAAGATGTGCAAGGGGTGTATTATGTAGCAATTTCCTAAACATAAAAACACTTACATACACTCCCTTACAACACATACAGTCAGTTCCATAATTATTGGCACCCTGTGGAAGGATGTGTAAAAAGGTCGTAACTGAAATGTTTTTGTGGTTAATTAATTACAAACTTGAACTTGTAACTGAAATGGGCTTAGTCTAAGAAAGCAAAATATGCTGTATTTTTTAAGCAAAACTACATGTGTCACAATACAGACACCTATAGAAATCCTTGTGAAAAAAAGGAACTAAAACATGTTTCCGTTTATATTTCACTTTTTAAGTTGCACAATGAAGAGGCCTGATATTTGCTAGATAGTACTATATCTTTGGAATCATGTTCTATGGTGAAATGAGACAAAAATAAAGGTCAAGGTGGACTAAAGAAGCATGGCTGCACTGAAAACAATATCATCTCCATTGTTAAGTGTATTGTAGGATCTAGAATGTTTTGGGGCTGTTTTTCCTCCAAAGGCCTTATGAAATTTGTTAGGACACTTGGCATCATGGATAAAGTTCCAGGAGATTTTAAATGAAAACCTGCCTACTTCTGCCTAAAAGTTAAAAATGGGTTGTGGTTGGATCTTTCAGCAAGAAAATGATCCAAAATGATCAAGTCTGCACAAAAATGGCTGAATTACCACAGAACTTGGCCACCCCAGTATCCTGGCACAAACCCTTTTGCAACCCCCTTGCTCTGTAATCTCCAATCTTGCATTACAGGAGAAGACTCAGTGCTGTTATGTTGGCAAAGTCTCACGTTTCTGCTATCTCTCTGACTGATAGATTTCTTTTGTTTTTTCAGACTAATGATGGCCCCTTCCCTTAAATCGACACCTCATGCATTGCATATTGAGAGATTCCAATGACAGCTAATAAACGCATATTCAACACTTGGAATCAACTCCAGACCTTTAATCTCCCTAATTTGTCATGAATTAAGGAGGAACGAGGCCACACCTGAACATGAAACTGCCTGTCAGTCAACATTCCAGTTATTGCTGAGCCTGTGAAAATGGAGGGACTATGGAAAATTCCTAAATGGTTAATTCAATATATTTTGTATAACCCCCTGAAAAAAAGCTGAAAGTTTATATTTACAGAGGCAAAATTTATAAAAAAATGTGTCCAAAAACTGTATGTAGTGGGATCCAAGTCCATTAGTTAAAATGCTTGTATTTTATTTTCTCTTCTAATTTAATATAGCACTCGTCATTAGAATTATAATATATCTCCATACTAATTTCAGTGGAAGTGGAATCTTTAAAATGTTCATATGTACTTCAGTACTGGGCATGTCCAACTTCTGCTTTAACAAAAGCATGCAAACAAGCTGTCATGATTGTTACAAGTTGTGCAAGAGATGTACAAAAGCCTGTGATGAGTTGATCAAATCCACTTGAGTCATCTGCAGACCAGCATCAGTGGAAAGCAACTTTATTTTTTTGTTCAAAGACCATAACATGGTCAATGTCACAGAATTTGTTTAAATATAGAGCATTGTGAAGTAAATATGGTGTAGAATCTTAAACATTTTTGAATTAGCTCAAAATTTCATGGGTAGTTCATATTCATTTTACAACTTTTCTTTGTTTGGTAGGACCCATGTGATACATTTTTCTACTATTTTATTTATAATTGCTTTTTATAATACCAGTTCCAACCTCTCTATATCTTTTAGGATTAAACTAGTAAATAAAAAGGCAGATTTTCAATGTAGTCTTTGTGTTACATGTATTTATATGTAGTGGATTAAGTACACAAACCATGTACTTGAGTTAAAGTAGATACCCAAGGTAAAATATTACTCCAGTAAAAGTAGAAGTTCCTCTCTTTAGACCTCCACTTGAGTAAAAGTACTGAAGTCTTTACTTTCAAATGTACGTAAGTATGGAGAGTAAAAGAAGCATGATTTATTATGGCTCTAATGTTCTATTATCATTTCTTGAACAAGATTCTCAATCAACTCATTTTTGGTGAAGAGACTCTGCTGTCACTCTTAATAGAATGCCATTACTTAGTCTGACACTGATGTCTATTCAAATGATCATATGCACAGAACACTGAAGGAGAACAGTTTCCTTGAGGTAGAACTATAAAATAACTTTTTGCAAACAAGCAAAGTTTTAGTTTAAGATTTATTTGCAACGTAGTTACAAGTTTAAGTTTAATAAAACTTGCTTTAAACAGCTTCACAAACAAGTTTTCCTTTACCATATTGAATCTGTAGGTCTCTGTTCATAAACATAAACTAGCCTAAAGAAATTTACTGTAAAAGGAAATAGTGTTTGTAAAAATTCAGAGAAAGACACTCACCAGTCACAAGTGCATATGTAGATATTTCTATATTGTGCATATGTAGATATTTATATATCTATATTCTATATTATTTATCCAAAAACCAGGAACAATATGTTTTATCTGTTTACTAATGCTTTGAAGTGTGATTATTAGTCAGTGTTTGCATTAACCCCATCCTGCTTTACCTACCTTCCTCCAGATGATCCTTGATGTAATCCAGGCCTGAAATGCTAAGAATCCATGAATAAACTTGTTTTGTTCTAACATGTTACGTTTTTACGAGCACCTAAGCCGAAAGGAACGACACATTTTGCGTAATGTAGTGGAGTAAAAAGTAAGATATTTGACTTTAAAATGTAGTGGAGTTAAAGTAAAAAGTCCAAAATGCAAACACTTCAGTAAAGTAAAGATACAAAAAAACTACAGTAACCAACTACATTTATTTCATTACTGTCCACCACTGTTTATATGTTCAAGTGTATACGTGCAAATGATTATAGAAGAGGGAAACAGTAAAGGTCCATATTCAGTAGGATTACAGATAGGAGTATGTAGTGGATAGTATGTACATTGCAAAGGTGTGCTTTACAGTGCATTTGCAACTGATCATAGCTGTGGGATGTTTTAATATGAACAGAAGTGTCACGTTTTTGCTTTAGATATGCAGCGATAAGAGGAGAAAATGGGAAGAGATAAAGCTTGGAAATGTAAATTGCTTAAAATGTATACAAATTCATGTAGGATATGCAATGGAGATCTTTCAGCTACTGCCAAGGCCTCATTGTGTAAAACATCCCCCACAAAGAAGCAGCCTTCCTTACTTTGATATCTGATCTAACAAGAAAGTGCCTGAATCAACATTCAGATTACACAGAGAAATAGCATTGAATGCATAAATGCTCTCATTCTATGCATAGAAAGTGAAAAGTAAGTTCAGAAATAATGTTCTGATATTATTCTAAAACGTGTGCACAGTAACACAAAAGCATGCATTGTTGTATCTTTGTGTGGCTGTTTTTACAGCATGGTTCTGTACTGAATACATAGAGATGTGGTGGAAATGGTTCAGTAGGGGGCAGTGTCACATCACATCAGAAATGATTCTATTACTGCAAGTCTTCTTTACTGTATTCATGCTTTTTGATGCTGACACATATTTACATTCACATCCCTGCGGTCATCCCTAACAGTTTCATTTGAAGTAGGGCAGTTAGATGGTAATCATGGTAATCAACCAATTCAGTAATCAGCTTTTTTAGCAGTGTGTGTGTATGATCCATAATTGATGTAAATTAGTGTTTGGCAGCTAGACTTACATAGATGTGGTAATGTAGCACTTTATGAACGACACAACAAGCGTAGCATTTGAGAGAAGATATGCATACAAGTAATGATGAGTATGCTGTAATAGGATCTTCGTAGGCCTGTACTTGCTGTCCCAGCAGTATGTGTCAGCACACACATACACTACAGAGCGAGAGTGAAAGAGAGAGAGAAAGAGAGAGAGAAAGCATCCTGGTGGAAAAGCAGAAGTGACCTGTCATGAAGACAGGGGTCAGATGATGGATGACATGTGGGTGGATTCTATCGCTTGGGAAAAAGACCCGGGGACTGGCTGTGGGCTGCGCGGAGGCCAACAATAACATCCTTAAATAAAACAGCACGGAAAGAGTCCCCATATCCCACCGCCAACCCACTGATTGTGAAGCTGAGAAGTAAGCAGTGGGCACAGCTCAGCATAAGCACTGTAAAATTAGAGCAAAAGCCACAAACAAAGAACATTGTTCTGTAATGGCATTGTAAAGTGAGGGGTAAAAAAAGCCAATCCTGCTGTGTTTCTGCAAATTGGAAACAAATGCAGGACAAAAAATCATGGCTGATTTGTGTATAACTGCATGCATTTCTTTTGTGTGAAGGAAAAAAAAGTTCGGAGAACATTCTCTGCTCTGAAATGATGTTCTGACCACATTTGACATGGGAAATTCAATAGTTTAAACGGTGCCTTTTTTTCTTTCTTGTTTTTTAACAGTTATGGAAACTGACAAGCACTCATTGTCCTCTAATCCTCTTTAATTCATTCCAGAATGCTCTGGTCTCTTTAGGCAAGTCTGCCAGCAAGCCTGTGTTACATGTGTTGAAATTCAGCATGAAAATGTTATTTGTTTTAGCGTTTGCATCAGGTGCACAATTGACAACTTAGATGTGTGCAAGGCTTACTGTAGGAAGTCTCAGTAAGCTTGCAACTGCTTTGTTTAATATAAAACACATTTGGATTCATTCTTTGTGCAGGTGCACACAAATGTTTGAATGCCCACAGAGAAATGACATATTTTGTTGATTTACTAAGTGAAAGTAAGTTAAGTCATCCGTTACAGAGAACACACTTACAAATGCTTTTTTAAGCAAATTAAAGTGCACAATTCATATTTACATGCTAAGTTTAATATGTTGGAAAAAGATGTGCCTAATTTCTGCACAGGCATTACAATGTGCTGAAGCAGATAACTAATTTTCACTCACAAAATCAACAAAACATGTAGTTTGATCAGCGCACCTAAACTTTTGCATGCAACTGTACGTGTTCTTTTATGTGCCAGAAATACTTCCTTGTCCTAAATGAGGGATTCATTTACTTTGTACTGAACAGGGCTATGCTAATCTTAAGCATATTTATTTAAGCAATTTTAAAGGTAGTCAGCTGTATCAAGCTGTATTAAAAAATTCTTAATAACACATTTTTGCTGGACCATAAAAAGCCTAAAACATTAAAGGTCTTGTCAGTGTAACCTGGCAAAGAAAGGGGTAAATCTGAAGCCAGTTTGCAACTTCTTACTGTCACATCTCTGCCTTGAAACACTATGTTCGAGGTCTGAAAGCATCTGCTCTTTTATAGCCAGATTCAATTAGCAATTTAGCTGAATAAAAAAAAGAGGAGAAAACATCTGGAGTCGTTACTTGTTAATGTGATAAATTGAGGGAAGAGGAAGATGGGAAAATATGCCAGTGTGTGATTTTCAAGGACGTGTACTCCTAGAGTTCTTTATACACGCCAGAAACGGTCTACAGACATACAATAATAATGTTATGAATATATATATTTATTTGGACAGTGACAGAGTTACACAACCACAATGGGTTTGAAATGAAACAGTCAAGATGTAACTGAAGTATAGGCTTTCAGCATTATTTCAGAGGGGTTTGACAGGAATACTGCATTAACTGTTTAAGAATTACAGCCATGATTTATGTTGTCCCTCCATTTAAACATGCTTAAAAGTAATTGGCGGTTGACTGATAAACAGTTTCTTGGCTTGTCCCCTTGCTTTTCAAGGCAAATTAAGGAGATTTGGATTTGACTCCAAGTGGTGAATATGAATTCGGTAGATTGATGGGACCTTTAAGGATGTGATCCATAGAGGTGTCAATGCAAGCAAAGGGGTCGCCATTAGTCTGAAAAAACTAAGCAAACCAGAGAAACAGCAGAATCTTTCATTCTTAAGTAGTCAGATTAACAGTTCGGTATATCCTTAGGAAGGAATGCATTGGTGAGCTCTGCAAAGTCTATAATCAGAAGATGCCTTAATGAATGTAAATACAGAGGGTTAACCTCAAGAAACCAGATTAGACTTCACCTGAAAACCTCTAACAAAACCTGTCCAGTTCTGGAACAAGATTCCTTGGACAGATAAAGGAAGCTTAACTTGTAACAGAGTGATGGAAAAAGAAGAGTATGGAAAAGAAAAGGTAGGTTCATGATCCAAAACATATCACCATATCATCTGTTAAACATGGTAGAGGCAATGTTATGACCTGCTGAAGTAGCAGAATAAATTCTGAAGTGTATACAGCTATACATTCTGCCCAGATTCAAAACTGTGAACCTGATAGGGTAGCCCTCCACAGGACAGATGATGCAAAAGATGCTATGATAGCAACTAAAGAACTTCTTAAAGCAAAGAAATGGAATGTTTTTAAATGACCTAAATGAGCATGCTTTTCACTTACTGAAAACAAAACTGAAGGAGGAAAAAAGTTGCAATTAACAGTAGCTACAGAAAAGGCTTGGCAAAGCACTTCAAGAGAGGAATGTCAACATTATGAATTAGCCTGAACTGCTAGCCTAGACTTCAATCTTGATTACTTCATTTCAAATCCATTTGTAGTGTACAGAGGCAAAATTGCAAACATTGTGTCACCGGCCAAATACATATGAACATGACTGTATATTTTCATATAACAGTGTACAGTTTGATGTGAACTGAACAATAGAAGATCTTACATGCACTCCTAACAGAATGCGCTTACATGGATGATAAACAACAAATCCAAACCTGTCCTTTAGAAATACACTGTAATCTGAAGACATTTTACCTGTAGGGCTGTACATAAATGATGCAACACCTGCTGTATCATAAAATAATGAAATGTTGCTGATCAGTAACATTGCTTCGTGTGTGTTTGTGTGTGTGTGTGTGTGTGTGTGCGTCTGTGTGTGTGGGGCGTGACTTTGTCTTCAACATTCTCACATCTTGGACTTTCTTCACTCTAAAACTAAACACAACAGACAAACGTATCGCTGAGTTGAGGAGAAAAATGATTCCATGACAAAAAAAAAAGAAAAAGAGGGAAGAGAAATAAGACAAGTAAATGAGTTCCAGCTGTGGAGAGGCACTGCTGGAGAGAGAAAGAGAGAGAACAAGAGATACAGAGGAAGCGAAAAAGAGAGAGTGGAGGACATACATAATGAGTTAGGCCACAAGGGGGTGTAATGGCTATATAAACGTGACAAAAAAGTCTTTCTCTCCCTGTCATTCAAACCATAAACAGTACATTCAGCCTGAAGTAAATGTTCCTACAAGAACTTGGAAACAGCAGTGTATTTAAGGGAGAGGTATGACATGGCAATCTGAAGACTAGCTTGGGTGTATCAGCTAACATAAAGCATAGAAAATAAGCATAAGTCTACATAGGCCTGCATTATAGTACATAGGCCTTTAAAAACCTGTTGTGTACCAAACACAGGCCTGCCCGTTGCAGCTGTTCCTGATTGGGGGTTTAAAGACTAAGCAGAAATTGCAGGCAAACTGTGAATGATGTCATTTGAATCGCGTAGGTTTTATATAAACAGCAGAGATTTATTGAGCCAGAGAAATAAAGATGGTCAGCTCCCACAGTTAGGGAAGCAGGGTTCAGTGCGCGAGGTTTATGGAAGCTCCTGTGCCAGGCCGCAATTAGAAATGTTCTCTACATGGAAAATATTTTTAAAGCAAATATGAGGTACGTGGGGGGCTTTATTCATGAATAGATTATGTTTATTTAGTATGGATTCGCATATAAAATGTGTTGTTGGAAGGCTGCATTAAATGTTAATAACACATCTACTTGTGCCATTATTGGCACTGTAAATTAGGAGTGCAATTTGTTATCCTGAAGTTAGTGAGGACATTAAAAATGATGCCTGAAGAAGAATTGGGTTATTTTCTGAGCAGTCTCATATGCTGTAACATGTGGGAACTGACCTCCAAGCTGGAAAAAGGAGTGATTTGACATTCATGATGTGTTTGTGCTTGAGTAAGCAGAAGACTCATATTGTGCCTGAATAAAGAAAGAGGTCTAGATCTCATAGGTGTTGTCCATGATTTCAACACAGTCGTTACTGCTGGTTGACCAACAAAAACTTGCACAATAAACAACGAATGCTATTCATCAACATAAACAGGCATGCACTGCTCATGAGCAAAAATGTGTTCAAACACAACAAACGCTTTTCTCCAGCAAGACCAGCATCATGCTTGTCAGTGCTGTTTTTTCAGCAGGGAATGGATGCAGAGTTATATAGGGGAACATGTCCAAAAGTTCCAAAAGTAGGGCCATGACCAAAGCATTGGATTGACTTACTGGGGTTATCTCCAAAGGCTTTGCTTGAGAAGCTCCACCTCATCTCCTAATATCTTCACATCAACGCTTATAGTACTTAACAGTTAGTCCTCTGCTGTTTGGTGTCCATACATAATATTTTCCACCAGTCTGGGGTTCTCATGACATCTCATACCACTGCTATGCAAACGATACCCAACTTCCTCTAATTCTTTCACAAATTCCATCCTCAGAATGCCTTGCACTTTTTGAATACACAAAGGCACTTGTGGAGGGGGAAAAGGCCAAGCCTCCTTTTCAAATCACCAGTGTATGAGTTGCTCTGGATATTCTGAAAAATGGAAGTGTAATACGTTGTATTGTGAAAGAGAGTCAAGGATAATTCATCGATACAACACATACTAGGCTGAGGCAGTGCTTTCTTGAGACTTGGCTAGAGGTTCAAAAAGTCTCTTAACCACAAACCACAGACCATAAATCTTACACACTGGCATTCAGATTTACAGAGTGCTCTTTTGCTCCTCCAAGGTGTTGGACCTGTTTGCTCAGTGATCTTCTAGTCACAGTGATCTCAACTAAGTGGCTAGCTGAAGCTCTAACAACAGTTCCAGGTAATCAGCTAAGAAATGTTGTCACAACAAATGTGCCTGGAAGCATGGCTATCTATACGCCAAACCCAAGTTCGTCCACTGCCTCCCTCTTCCTCTGGCTTTTCAATTCTTCTCTTTCCCTTACTACGTCCCTTCATCCCTCTTAATTTCCCTGCAAACTTATGAAAATGCTCCGAGATGATTAACGTGGACTTAATGACTTGCAAAAACAATGTTGGCTCGCAAATTTCCTCCGTTTGCCTTCAACCCCTCCCCCCCACCCCAAACGAGGGAACAATATCCCCCTGCCTGGCTCTCATAAGGATTCATTACCCTGCACTGAGGTTTCCAGGCCAGGCGAGGGAAGCGTTATTTCCCCTGTGTTGGCTCTAACATTGGCAGGGCCATTACTCTTAACACTCCTGCACTGGGGCTAATGGGGCAGCTTTACTGACAGAAAGCACAGAGAGAGGGAGTGGGGAGGGGGCAGCCATGCAAGGGGGGCTGAGCTGATATGGTAATTAGGGAAGGACGAGATTTGGGAATTCCAAGTGAATGGAAAAAATGGAAACAGTGGAAATTGGGGGATAAAGCTGTGGTAGTCGTTCCTCAGCATGAGCAAATTTGTTGAGACCTTTATGTTGGAATGAGATAATAGTAGGAAGCAAATCACTGAATTTATGTGTGTTGTGTTAGACTGCAATATAAGAAAATAAAGACAAATTTTGAGTATACTCTGAAAATTACACATAGTACAGTCCATAAGGAATTGGACCGTTTGCAAATATTTGTTGTCTTAGCTCTATAGTACATGGAATACATGTATTTTAAACAAAACACTGACTGTGAGGTTAAACAGAATAATCCCAGCTTAAATTTGAAAGTATTTTTATATGTATCAAATAAATCAACTAGAAATATTAAGCACTTTTAACTGACTGTGCTAACATACACTTGAAGTCAACAGTCATCCAAGTTAGTACTTACCCAAAATGTTTTTCAAACTGCACAAAGCGCAAGTCTTTATTGATGGACAACAGACTTGGTATGGTTTAGAACACCGCATTGCTTTACCAAAAACATGAACAGAACTGTATAGCTGAAAGCAGAAGGTGCAGTTTTGTTCATTTTTATAGTTAACAATAATTTAAAACCACATTGACATTTAAACATGGATGCAGTTTGAGTAGGTTAAGAGATGTTTTTAAGCATGTATTTATGGAAAAGATTTGCCTGACTACTGACTGGTATTTGCCTGCAGCACTCTGCGGCAATTGTAAGTAGCTTTAACATTCAGTCTTATTTTCAGTAAGTGACATGCATGCTCAGTAGGGCTGACACTGGTAGACTTTCTTTCTCAGACATGAACATTCCAGTATTAGGCCATGACAGTCTCCATAGATAGCTCAGCAACATGCCTTTGTCTGTTGCATTTGGTTGCATCCGTGCTGTTAAGATCTCTCTGTATTTTGAAGAATTTGCCATGTTGGCATTGACAGGTCACATGATTAATAAAGACAAATCAATCAGTTCTAGTGGCAACCGTCCATGTGCATGCTACCATCTTTCACAGATGAGGCACTGCTCTTTAAATCATGAACATTTCCATTTTTGTCCACACTGTGGTCTGGTACTGGAGGTGCTACGACGGCACTGAGTCAAACTTCAGCCACCAGCCTGCCAATATTCCAGACCCACTGCAGGCTCAGCCAGAGAACAGGCCAATTACAGGGACAATTAAACTCAAATGTGGGGATATGAAATTGGAGGGGACCCCAAAACCCTGCATGATTCCGGTGGGAAAAAATGGGAAAGGAAGTTAGGGGCAGCTGTCACACTGAGCCAAATTGTATGTTTGAAGTATTTGAGGTTTTTTAGTATTTGAGTGTTTTCCTCTTCTTCTTCCTCCTCCTCCTCTTCTTCTTCTTCTGTTTTATTCTAGCATTTAAAATGGCAAATGATCAAAAAGATTTCTTTTGGTTACTAGCTTGGCATTTTAATGTACAAGATTGTATAAAATAAAAAAATAAAAAAACTGATAATGAAGAAGGTGTAATGATTAGTAATAGTGTTCTACAGATACTGTATCAGTATTGGTCCTGATACTGGCTCTTAAACTTGTATTTGTATTGCCAACGGAGATAGCAATACCATGACTGAAATCACAAAACAATTTCTGGACAGAACAAAACAATGACATCGTGGGATGACAAGCAACAGTAAAAAATCACTCATCTGCCACTGTGTAGTCACAGTCTAAGTCAATGTTAGTCCAGATTGGACCAGCCTGATTTTTTCCTCACCACCATCGCCCTTAACTTGCTCGCTTGGGTTTGAAGGTTCTAGGTAGAACAACAGCCATTGTAAAATGCATTATATAAATAAGCTTCAGCGTGACTAAAGATAGACAACTGTGCTTAGTGATTTGTGTCTGTGCTTAGTGATTTGTGTTTGTATCTGCAATGCTGTAACAGCCTAAATGTTATGCTTTTCTTTAAATGGGAACAGATAATGACGTATAATTGTACTGTAATATTGCTAAAGTTGTGTGGAAAAGAATAAAACTTTGGAGCACAATGAAGAAAATGATTCAGAATGATTCACACTGATTCATAAGCATTCATAATTGCTTTAGAAATTGGCCTCTATGATGTGATAGGTTGGCATTTCGAAGTCCACACATATTCATTTAATTATCCAAACACAACTCAGAGTCACCAGCAACCACAAAACCAAAATCAAATAATTTGCATATGTTTAAAAGAACAGATTTATTCCCCTAGGATTTGTTAATATTTCATAGGCATAATATTATGGAAAATCATTCACATTTTAACTAGGCTCCAAACAAAATAGCTTTGTGCTTTTAATTGGACTGTGTTTCAGTGTTAAATCACACTGGAAAATGACCCATGTTATGCCTCCACAGAGAGTTGTGTCATTTCTAATGCATTAGTTTAGCAGGTAGACAAAATATCTGTGTTATTAAGCCTGACGTATATTGCATGTGCTATATTCTTCATATCCTGCAGGAAGTCTTGATCCCTTGGCACATTCCTTGAGAGCACGTTCAGCTCTCCAGCAAGCACATTCTGGCTAGATGTCTCCAGGTGTTGGTGTATCAGTGCAACCATGTTCTTAAATTCATTTTGAATAGACTGAATTTAAGTACCATGCCAAAACCCACAGTGAGCCTGAACAATTACACCAAACCTTATAGCTCCAGCTTTTGTTTTTTTAAATGATTTGAATATGCCATCCTCCCATTACAAATGTGCAAATGTTTTATACTGAATAAAAACAGTCCAGTTGAAATAAAACATTAACATACATTAAAGTGAAGGGGATTTTTGTCTGCATCTGTAAGTTTCTATTCTAGAGATACGTGATTTCATTGCGACACTGACAGTAAACAATAAAGTTACTAAAACATTGACCTATTGTTGACTTTTAAAATGTTTAGACTGACCAAAACACCAACTGTAATTTAATGATCCAAAATTGCAACATATCTATGATGGTGGTGTCTCACAACAATACAGATAAAACCAAGAAAAGCTCAGGCAATTCTGAAAGTCATAATAAGGTTGTCTGTCCAGTTATTGTATAAATGCAGCACAGAATGAGTGGCTATTTCCATCATTTTCCAGCTTGTCGTAAATACTCACTCTGTTTCCTATTATAAAACACTTATTTTCTTGAGAGACAAACAGGCCTGGAGGCTGTGATGGTAGAAGCCTACTAGTCTCCCGGTGCACGATGTCATCATCTCCCACAATGCACTGCCTCACCCTATGCCCTTGACATCCCCCAGTCCGTAGTCTCAGCCAATCAGCCGCCTCCTCCTGGGACTAAACCTCATTAACTGCTCACAGAAAGATATTCTCTGTTTAATTGCCCCTCTTAATAGACCCGAGGAGCATGGAGGAGTGGCAGCTGTACACCCACACAAACACACACACATAGCACACACATAGCACAGAACACACACTCATGCTCATCACATATCACATATACACATGCACACTAGCAGAGCATACATATTTTAAGAAGTGTCTCAGACATTTTGTGCACATCCAAAGTCCATTGGAATTAGTTACCCTGATATGTTATATTTTTCCTGTTTACACTTCTCATCCATGCATACATACCCCCAACCTCCCCCAAACAGGGTCTTGTAAATGTATATATATATGTGTGTGTGTGTGTATTAAGAAGGGGCTGCTAATCTTATAAGGAAAAGTTATGTGATGAAAGTTGAGTCAATGTCAACTAATTGCTGATTATGTCATGAATGAAGGGAAGGAGAGCGGAATTAGCACCTACTTAAAAAATCTGTGACAAAGCCAGAATCTCAAAACAAAATGTATCCAAATTAAGTGCACTCTAGACACATTGCCAAGAATCTTGCCCACGACAGAGCCAGAGGAATTTAGAGCACTGTAACCTGGAAAAAATAAGAGTAACCAACCTCAAACTACAGAATTATAGTGGGTTATGCCTCATTTCCATAGGACCCATGACTTTTATTGTAGTCTTTAGAATACAAAGCCAAACCCCACAGGACAGTAGCATGTGATGTGCTCTTCCTAACAATAAACCAAAGCTACGAACCCTGAAATTAGCAGGTTTCTCATCTGATGTCATCTCTGAGACGGCCATGCTGTTAACGCCATAATCTGTAATCCGCGACTAGTCAACATCAGGTTTAAAGCATCTTCAATGAGCATTTAACACGTCTATGCAACTCTAAATGTCCAACGTACATAGATAAAACTACCAATGAAATTTTTCACATGAAGGCTCTATACCTATTTAAGGGTGCTTCCTAGAACCTCTACATTATGTTCTCCAAGGAACCATCCACTGAAATGATTTTTAGGGTTACAAAAGTGGTTCTTCTATGCCATTGCACAAAGAACTCCTAAGAACTGACACAATTAGTACACTGCTGCTCAAAAGTTTTAAATGATATCATTAATTGCTGGTATTAAATTTAATGATAACTCACACAGTGTATATTGAAATACTACAAGATACTACAAGACACCAGAAGAAAATTATGTGTTTTATTCAAAATTTAAATTCTGGAAAAACAGTTAATAAATGCTAGATAAAATTCCAGATTTCTTTTCAAGTTATCTGCCTCAAATACAAAGTGATTCTGATTGTTAATTGTATTGCAATATCAATGTCAATGTTTTACAGCTTTCTCAGCCATTCTGGAAACATCTATCACTCCATTTAACATGTCTTCATTGTTTACTGCTTCTTACAAATGAATTGAAGCCTATGACACCATAGGAGTACAAGAATCACAGATGTGTTTTCAACAAAATTGGTTTTATATGTCTGAAACAATGATTGGAGATGGCCAACTTCACACTAGTGTATGTGTAATAAGATTTTTCTAAAGCTGACTCAATTTTAACCTTAAACATTTCTGCATAATTCAGTCTTTGAAACGTAAACAAACTCATTTAGTGTGGTTTGATGTGAAATAGTTCATTGTAGAGACACATACTGACTCACAGTTTTTTACAGTGGTGGTGAAAGCAATCAGGGTTGCAGTGTTTACAACACAATTATATACACTGTGCTCATTTAAAGTACAAATGAGAAACAACAAAGAATGTCCATTTTAAAATTTAAAAAGGTCTAGGAGAATAGAAATGAAAACATGATTATATATTATTTAATTATTATATTATTATACATATAATTATTTAAAAGAGAATAAATTAAGCATTAAATTTAATTTGAATAACAAAGTGTCATTACTGGACAGAAGGGTTGCAGTGATAGTCTTTTAAATTGAGCTGAAAGCTGCTTAAATTGAAATGTTTTCAGCCTGCATTTAAAAGTGTCTAGTGTCAAGGCTCTTCTAATGCTCTCTATCAACTGGTTCCACTTAGGAACAGCATAATAGCTAAATGCTGCTACTCCATGTTTAGTCTTTACATTTTTTAAGTTCCAAATGATCTAAGAGTTCTGCTTGGCTCAAATTGCTGCAGCATATCAGATAAATATGCTGGTTCTACACCATTCAGTAGTTAATATAAGTAATGGAACCTTAAAGTCTACTCTGTAACACACTGATAGCCAGTGTAAAGATTTAAAAATGTGGGTGATGTGTTCCCTTCCCTAATGAGAACTCTGGCATCTGCATTTTGAATCATCTGAAGCGGTTGTGGGAATTCAGTAAGGAGACCATTACAGTAATCACTCCTGCTAGAAATAAAGGCATGAATGATTTTCTCTAGGTCTGGTTTAGTCAGAAAATCTTTAATCTTGTTGATGTTCTTAAGGTGATAAAATGATCAGAGTCAGATCAGAGTCCATTAGTACACCACGGTTATGTGCTAGTTCTTTAGATTTTAGGGCTCTTGATTCCAGCTAGTTTCTGCCTCTCATTGCTAGTCCAGAATAAAATAATCTGTTTTATTTTTGGTTGACACTGCAGAAAGTTTTGTGAGTGAGTAAGACATAGTTGTTTGGGGAGAGGGACAAGTAAATCTGCATAGTTGTGGTGAAATATCCCATAGTCTTGTAAGATTTGTCCAAGAGAAAGTATGTATGTATGAATTAAATAAGAGTGGTCCAATAGTTGAGCCTTGGGAGACACCACATATCACTGGCAGTTTTTTAAACTGCAATTTTAATGTGTTCAGAATAACACCAGACATTAGCAATGTAGATGTACTAATGCCTTGCCTGATATCATGGATTTTAATGTTGAAAAAGTTTGCAAACTCATTACATCACTTAGTTGATACTAATTCATAAGCCATATATGTGGGTGACTAACTTTGTCAACCATTGTGAAGAGTATTTTGCTGGTGTTAATGTTATTGTTGTGTTATTGTGTTCTAACTGTGTGCCTCTGGGTCTCCCTGACATCACCGATCTCCTGAACTCCATTTCCCAGAGTGCACTATCCGATGATGTCATACTCACATGTCCTCAGTCAGCCAATCACTCACACTCTAACTCTCCGGAGTACTGAGTTGTTCCACCTGCTGCTTATCACCCAGCCTGCTTATAAACCGCCCACGCCCCCCAGATTATTCAATTTCTAGCTCTGCGTGCATCGCGCCAAGTTCTTTGTGCCTGACAAACTGGTACAATCCCATTTGTAACATTGACCATTTTGACACATTTTGTCAAGTGTTTATACATACAGCTGATAATGGCAAAATATCGGTCAAATATAGTTGTTGTTTTTTTATAACTTTTTGCTGGGCAACAGCCTGTATGTGCCTCGCCACCATTAACAGATTTTTTAAATCCATGTTAAGCTAAACCTTTGTTTCAAAACTATCACAAAACAATGTGTCAGGTACCCGGCAGCATATTCATAACCATTTCATGTCAAAACCTTTTTGTCATCTGGTCCTTATCACTACCATTGTGAACAATTTTGACATGGTAAGTTTCTCTACAACAGAGTATTTCACATCAAACCACTCTGAATGCCTGTTTATATCTCACTGATTTAATTATCTTGTTATCTTCTAATTTAACATGAAAACATGTAACTTTTGTATAAAAATATGTTATGAAAACAAGAATGTTTCGTTGGTCCTGACAGAATGGTCTACTTCTGTTTTTCTCTGGTTTTGAGGACTTTTTGTCCTGAAAATATACTAAAGCAAACTCTCTCTCTCTCTTTCTCTCTCTCTCTACATCTCTCTCTCTCACACACACACACACATACACACACACACACACACACATACACACTCATCTGCCACATGTGTCATGCCGACTGCATCTCCTGGGCTCAGGCACCATGACTGACCCTGAATCTGTCCTCTCCTCTACAGGAAAATAGGAAGCAGGGAGTTGTGTGCAGGTGTTGGAGCCTGTGAAGTTGTTCTGTAAATTCACATGGGAGCTGTGATGGACTAAAGCAAACTCACACTTGTCACCCATGACCTTCACTGTCCCGCGGTAAGAGAGGGATGCCACCGGACGAGTGCAGCACACTTAAGGACAAGATCCTACACATCCATCAGATACCATATACAAACAAACAAAATGTATGCACTATTTGCAACATTTCCATAGCAGCTAAATGAATGTGTCTGGTGCAGTATAAAAGACTCTGTTCGAGTCTTGTCCTTACCAGAACCGGCACAGATTGTTTGCTCCCCAATCCTGGTTCTTAACATGCTCTAACAACACATTCTTGAACTTATGAAAGGCTTAAAAAAAGGAGGTGTTGCTTAACAACATATATTTCATTAGCACTATTTTTATTTCAGTCCACAAGAACACAGCACATTTAATACACTCCCAGAAACAAAGGGTTCTAAACTGTAGGTAAAAACTGTCACTGATGTAGTACACTAAGAGGGAAGAGCATTTATTTAGGTTATAGGAAGAATCCTGAAATTGGTATATAACCTTTATACACTCATTATCAAAAAATAGCTGCAGCGAGAAGGAAGTGTCTGATTGCATTGCTATTCTGAAAGAAGATGAAAGTTACCAGGAACAATACATGATGAAAAATCTTTATTGAGCTACGCATACAGAAGTAGTGTCTCACAGTATGGCATCGGGCTGCCATATTTGTTAATGCAACATCTCAGAGTGGAGTTGTAGAGGTTCCTAATGGCGTCCTGCAAAAACCCATCCCATGCAACTTTAATATTCTCACACAGTTTCTGCAGATTTTGCTGTAGGGGTGGAGGTGGAGTGACACCAGGCCTTCTGGACATGTTATAGTGACAACAAACTGTTAATCTTGGCTCTGACCATGGTGCATCTACACATGGATTTGTTGGTTGTCTTCACCAAGACAAAAGTGCGAATAACTGAAGATGACCTTTTGCCATTCTGAGTCACTCCATGACAGTCTGGCAGAACACCATTGGAATCTTTGGGGACATCGATGTGCTATTAAATGCACTCATCATAAGGGTCTGTGTGCACATAGTCCTGCGTCATGCAGCTTTCTGCCAATGGAGCTGACATTAGTAGGATGACTCATTAAGGACATCACTGCTAGCTGAATGTCCGCAATCTTGGCTGTTGTGTCAGTCAGGTACAGTGCCCATGCTTGCTTATGTCACGTGCAAGTCCGAGCATGAAACTTGAATCATTTGCATGTCTCACAATGTCAACCCTACCCACCACATTTGATTCCTGTTGGTTGATTCCTTCTGGGTGCAACTATTTGTGCATTCCATTGTGCACTGAATTGTGCATTGGCCTCTTTTTCCTCTCAAAACAGCATCATGTCTTTGTGGTATGGATCACACATGATATTAATAACAAGGTTTTAAAATTCTGGTGCATGTTGACATGATAGCATCATAAAATTCCTGCAGGTTTATAAGGTGTCCTATTGGGTTCAGATCTGGTGACAGAAAAGTTAACTAAGGAACACTGAACCCATTGTCATGTAAACAACGCACATAGTCACTAACAATACCCAAACAGGGTGTGGCCTTCAAGCGACGATTGATTGATATTAACAAACCCAAATAAAAGATTCCTCACATCATTAAATGTTATTGGTGCCGAATTAAGTCTACCTGTGCGCCTTAGCAGACACTGAGAATAATTAGACTAGGCTACATCTTGCCAGTCTTCAGCTGTCCAGTTTTGGTTAGTGCATTCCCACTGCAGTCTCAGGTTTCTGATCTTGGCTGACAGAATTGGAACCAGATTTTCTGTGGCTGTTGTAGCCCTTCTGCCTCAAGGTCCACCATGCAATGCATTCTGAGATGCTTTTTTGTTCACCACAATTGTACAGAGTGGTTATCTGAGTTACTGTAGACGTTCTGTCAACTCCAACCAATCTGGCCATTCTCCGTCAACATCTCTCATGAACAAGGCATTTCTGTCCACAGAATTACCGCTCACTGAATGTTTTTTTTTTTTCATTCCGCTATTTTGAGTAAACTCTAAAGACTGTTGTGTGTAAAATCACAGGAGATCAGCAGTATTAGAAATACTCGAACCAGCCTGTCTGGCACCAACAATCAGGCTATAGTCAAAATCACTGAGAGCTCATGATTTTTTTGCACTGCACTGCTGCCGCATGACTCATTGATTAGATAATTGTGTCAGTAGAGGTGCAAGTGTTCCTAATAAAGTGCTAAGTAAGTGCATGTAATTCAAACCTCACCTGTTTTGATGTGAAATGATTAATTGCAGAGAAACTTATCAACTCCTGTTTTTTACAGTGATGGTGATATGAACCAAGGGTTGCAATGTCTACATCCCAAGTATAGGCATTTTATTCAACATACAAAACCACCAAATAATTAAATAATTACTAACATGTCTGTTTTGAGAGATGAAATGTGTAGGGGAGAGCTTTTCCTGATTTATGATGTAACTTCTTGATAACCTTTTGATGACTTTGATAACTTGATAACTTATTGATGATTGAACTTTAAAAAACTCTCTTACTACGTTTTTCCCTCCAACATACTGTTTTTACCTAAAGGGGAATTCCATTGATATTTCAAAATTTCAAAAAGTCACTTGGAGTGGTCTGATGTTGGCTGCTTCGGTCTAGAGAAACTTATCAAGTCAGACAACCAGACATCTGGTATGACACAAATGGTTACATATATTTGATATAAAGTTTTGGCATGAAACAGATGAATTCATAAATAAAAAAGAGGTGCATGCAGGGGGTTGTATAGTGACACAGTCTCCAGAGAAAACATTTGTTCAAGTTTACCATTATTTTACCATTATCTATATTACATAAACTCTACAGAAAATGTGTATAGGTTCACTGGTGGATCTTAAATAAAAAGGCTGTATATGTGTTGTAGACATCCTGACCCCTGGTTTCTACAACCACCACTGTAAAGAATCAAACTGTTAAATTGTGCAGAGATTTTCAGAAGACAGTAGAATTCCCCTTTAAAGCATGCCACGTATAGTTACTTAGTACTATGTTCATTCAGGGGGCTAAAAAGAAACATTAGAAGCCATGTATGTAATGTCTGACGATGACATTAAACAATTTATGAGTGGGAGACCTAAGAGTACCCCAGGTTGCTACTTACAGACTGGACAATGGATATTTACAACTTTGAACAAAATCTATGGGACGGAGACTCTGCTGTGTGTTTGGTCTATACAAATACAGTACAATTAGTCTAAGTATTAATCCCATCCATTCCACACAGCAAAAGGAGCTCTTTATTTGCAATCAGAAAAAGCAGGGAGATCTGGGAAATGAAGTACCATGCATGGTGCGGCTACCTGTGGGACAGCAGCTTAGCGAGGGCTATCATATGGGAGGCTTGGGCCGTAATTGCTTTTTGTGTCTGAGAACAAGGAGTCAGAGCTGGAGACAGAGAGTGTTTGCATGCGTTCCACAGGAGACACCATCCTTTGAATGGATTCCATTAGTTTTCATCCATCGCCGGTGCTCTCACAAGGGGGATCTTTCCCATTTCCCATTTCCCTGCACAAAAGAGGAATTAAGGGCCTATTGGAGAGGAGGTAAACAGGGCTGCTCTGTGAAGAGGGTACACAGGGGAGCGCAGGGCGGAAGAGCGCATTGTCTCAGCTCTCTGATTGCGTTCTGCAGCCATAACGTAGCCATGAGTCAGTCAGCCAGTGAAAACCAAGGTCAGATGTGAAGAGGCACAGAGTCGCTGGGGATACAGGACATGTTAAATGCTATTATTTTAATCACAGCACAGTGCCTCTTTAGCACAGATTCTGTGGACACTGGACACAAAATGTTATTTCAGTATAACTGGTCTGAGTACAAGCAGGGTAATATCATTACAAGGGTACGCAAGTACAACAGCACCAGGTCAAAAAACGTACATACTGAGTAGCTTATACAGCTTTAGCAGAACTTCTTAGTAAGCTATGTCCAGTATTTATCAACACAGGAGCTGGAACTTATTAGGTGCTATTCTTCACTTTTTGATGCAGTCTTAGTCTCCTCAAAAGTAAGACATACAAAAAGTCGCTAAGCACTACATGCCCTGTCACCAACAACACATATAATGACTCCAGTAGAATTCCAACAAATAATTCTGCATATTTCAGTCACTGAAAAGTAAAAAGTCAGTCATTCAAAAAGTCATCCAGTGTATTTTGAGGTAAAGTGCATTTTAGAGAAATGTACCTTTTTTTTTATAATGGTGGAGATGGCAACCAGATGTCACTCTATCTAATACACAGATATGGCCATCTTATTTACTATTCAAGAGAGAACCTTAGTTTTTATATGAGATGTTGGTAATAGTAAAAAAAATGTGGTCAGTCTTTTGGAGTATTATTTTCCTTACAGTGCACTGCATGTACCTCTCCACCATGAAGGGATTTAAATATGTACTATTTAATATAAACTTTTAGGGCCAAACTTCAACCTCAAAAGTATTGTAACACAGTGTCTCAGGCATCAGACTGGGTATACATAACCATTTCATGTCATAGCTTTTGGTAGCTTTAAGTGACATTAAATTCTTCTGATGTCTGGCTCCTGTCACTGTGAACAGTTGTGACTCTGCTTACATCTTATTTATGTAATTGTGCTGAAATGTTGATAACAATGCTAGAAATCATTTTATTTTGATCTGAGTAACATCCTTTCCTCATAAATATACTTTAGTAGAAGTAAAAGAATACTCGTTTTAAAAGGTACAAATCTATTAAAACGTTTTACAGGTGACTACATTTACTGAGCAGAACACTTTATTAAGAACACCACCTTGTTTCTACCCTCATTGTGCATTAAATAATCTTCATTTGTGATATAAGAGCAATTTACAATTTCAGACTGCAGTCCATCTGTTTCTCTGTATTCTTTATTATGTTTTTGCCATGTTTTTCAATGGTCAGGACCCCCACAGGACCACCACAGAGCAGGTATTATTTGGGTGTTGGGTCATTCTCAGCTCTGCAGTGACACTGGTGTAGTGTTGGTGTGTTAGTGTGTGTTGTGCTGGTGTAAGTGGATCAGACACAGCAGTGATGCTGGATAAGTGTTTGTTTGCTTTATAAGTGTTTGTTTGATCAGTGTAATCTTATTGGGTAAAACTCAACATCTTTCCCACTGGCTCTTCATCATCTGTTTGCTTTTTGCTTTACTTTTTTTATGTTGTCTTTTCCGCTGGCCTGCCTTTTATTGTGTGTATGTCTTTCATATTACACTGCCTAGACACATTGCTGTTGACTGTAAGTGCAAGTTATTGTGCATCCTACTGCTAAGTTTAGTTCAATGACAGTTCAGTATCACAGCAGTAACATGACAAAATTGTGTGGATCTAATCTAACTTCTTCTAACTTTTCCTACTTTAATTAGTAGAACATAACCAATTTAAGTTGAATATATGTAAAACATAAAAACGATTGCTCCAGTTATTTAAAAATCATGTGTGATTTATTTGAATTCACTGAATACATATTACTCAAAAGAGCATATTAAACATATGCTCTTACATACATACATACATACATAATCCAGCAGCATTGAACCACTTAGCATAACATTTTTAATGAATCCAACATTTCATTTTTGGGTAATACATGAAAATAACCTGTCCGGTTAATTAGAAATTATTATTTTAGTGTGACTGACTTAAATCCATTAAGTATAATTTGCACAGTCAAGTATCTTAGGAGCTACCTAACACAGTTGCATGGGACCTTTTTAAATTCAACATTTCATTTTTCAGAGTTTGGAAATGTCTGATAAGATAATATGATGGAAAGAACTCTGGTTAGTGGGGAAACTGAGTTCTAAATAATTCTATGGAATTCTATAGAACTTAAAAATTGAGAACTGTTGACTCAACTCAGATGTTGAGTGAGCTTTGTTTGTAACAGTGTGAATTTGTCAGATATTATGAGAGAAATCAATTGAGATAAGAGTTTGGACTCTCCCAAAAGACTGACATTGTTTCTGTTACATAAAGTAATAAAGCCTAAATGCATGGCTGATCAGTTTTAACACCTCTGTGCTTGAATGGAGATCAGCGTTTCAGCTTTGCCTCTGCCGTATACATATATGTAGGCGTGAAGTGAGATGAATGTGACTGCGCTGCAGTGCGTTCTTTCCCCTTTTGATATGCTGCGAGACTCTTCAAAGCTGCGGACAGGCTGACTTAAGTTCGTTTCCCATTAAGGAGCGAGTCACTGGATGTGTCTGTCAGGTCTAACGCACTCTCTGGTTCGCTTTCACTGCCGTTTGAAGACGAGCTTATGGAACAAACACCCACTGCTTCAGTCCCTCACCTTGATTGTTTGTTTGTTTGTTTCATACTCCCCCAGCTTTCTCTTTGATAGCGAGACAGCGGCACTCCAATTACTATCAAAGTATCCGCAGATGTGATCGTTTAAGCCAATACGATAGATTCCAGTCAGCCTCCACGTCCTGAGATCCCCCCCCCCCCCACTTGCATTATGATTCATACGGGTCCTGAGCAGTGACACTTCATAGATGCCTGTGACCCGAGTGATCATAGCGCGTCTCTGTTTTTCCTGTTTTCCCTCTTGCATGAGTAATTGGTGCGGCCCAAGCGCTCCCTAAGTCACTTCGAGCTCCGGCTTCTCAGAAACAGTGCCAAATCTACAGTACTAAGCAGGGCCAGCACCTGGCGGAAAAATATAAAGAGGGTTTGTAAGTCCGCTTCTTTCAGGGACGCGTCGAAGCAGTGACAGAGCGTCGCGGCAGCTCGATCTGCGGGGAGATAACGAAGTGCGTGTGGGGCAGGAGGAGGCAAATTAACCTCGCGTTCAGTGGCTCGTCACTGTCAGAGCAAGTGGAGCAACAATAAAAAGTGACAAAACCTCCGTCCCCCGGTGGCGCGCCGAGCCGCTCGCGCGCTGTTTGTGACAGCTTGCCGTAATCTTGTGAGATTCCTCAGGGCGGCGGTAATTAGTACGAAACGCATCAGGAACAATTTAGGCAAGCGCGCGCGGGCGCTCTGCTTCGACAGGCCCGGACCGGCGCCGTCCGCGAGAAATTCAATCAAGTCAGCTTTCTTCTGGGAGTTTATTAACACTTAGCATGTGAAAAGACCGCGGAGAGACGCAGCATGCTTGGGTGACCGCTGAACGTGAATGTTTAATGACGTGACTGTATTTCGCCTCCCCGTTTTAATTATTGTAGAAAGCCCCGAAGGCTGGCGTGAAACAAACACAAATCCCGTCTTTTCAGGATTGAGGCGGGATAAACAAGGAACAACTGGAGCTCTTGCAGGTAGAGAAAGACATCTGCAGACTATACACATATTTTGTAGAAAATAACAAGAAACTTCTTGTTAATTTGCTTCACTGTTTACAGTAAAATTCCACCGATATCAGTCCTCGAGATCTCAACAAAACCATTCTGAGTGATTTGGCATGACACGGTCCTTTGTAGAGAAACATACTCGGTCAGATTTCTTTATGGTGGAGATTTAGATTTACAATGTCTACAATACTAATATAGCCATTTTTCATACCATGGCTGTATTCGAAATGTCATACTAGGCCTTCATACCCGTGTGCTAAATCTACCTAAAATTAGTATGTAGTATGCAGTATGTGACCAAATTGATAATCTGTAGTGCACTGAAGATACCCGGATGGTGTACTTCTCCAGTCAGGGTTTCTTGTGTACAGGGGGAGCTATCTTCATGGTGTACTGCATCCCATCATGCACCGTGGCCTCACCAGCTCAGCCTTCTTCAGCCAAAGAAAATGGTGTCCATAAATGCAGCCAACTCTGAGTATAAATGTGAGTATAGTGATTGTAGTGGGGTATGTTTTCATCAGAATGAGCTTCAGAAAATAAAAATATACAGGTCTGAAGTGTAATAAAAGATGAACTTGCTTTAGCGATATCCCCAAGATTAGCAAACATCTAGAACAGAGCAGCGTTGGCAGCAGTTAGTGCTAAACAGTGGTGAATGTGAGGTAACTGGTTATGTGACTGTATTAGTAAGATACATTGTATGTTAGAACTTGTTACTGTACTGCATACTATACACAGGGGGCAGTATGCAGTAGCTACATACTACTGCAGTATGCAATATGCAGTATAGTAGTGTGCCGTTTCTACTACAGCCTTTGCCTTACATGCATCAATGAAAAAAAATGAAAGTGATTTAATTAATTAGTTTAGGCTATTTATTTATTTTGCATATATGAGATTTGTTAAATAGATTATTTTGAATCATTGGTCCAGCCTTGCTTTCCACAAGAAAACATCAGGCCACGCCTAAATGTAGAAGTACCGGGGTGGCACTGTAGCAGACTGGTGGGTCACCCAGAGGGTCCTTAATAGCTTAACAACTGTAACTATGCCCGGGATACCAGGTGGAAACAGTGATTTGTTACTCAACCGAAAACAAACAGGAGACGTGAGATCTGAATTAATGTAAGGAAGCCAACATTACCATACTAGAAAAGAACATTTCTAGATCAGGTAAACCAAACATCAGTGAGTGTATTCATAACCGTTTTCACGTTTTTTTTGCGAAGTAGGCATTACATGCTTAAGACATTTGGTTCCTATCACCGCCATTATAAACAGTTAAGGATTGGGAAGTTTAATATTTTCATTAATATTTTTAATATTTTCATTTTCATTTAATATTTTCTTAAGTTATATATTAGAGACGCAGCAGACCACTGAACGTGAATGTTTAATGATGTGACTGTATTTCGCCTCCCCATTTTAATTATTTTAAAAAGCCCTGGAGGCTGGAGAGAAACAAACACAAATCCCATATTTTCAGGATTGAGGTGGGATAAACAAGGAACAACTGGAGCTCTGGAGACTTAGATCTTAGAGTAGAGTTAGATTTGCAGAGTATCCAAATATTTTGTGGTTAATCTTTTAGATCTAAACATAATCAGACAGACATCTGCAGAGTATCCACGTATTTTGTAGAAATATTAAACTTCTTATTAATTTGCTTCAGTGTTTACAGAGGAATTACACCGATATCAGTCCTCGAGATCTCAACAAAATCATTCCGAGTGATTTAGTGTGAAATGGTTCATTGTAGAGAAACATACTCGACCTGATTTCTTTATGGTGAGAGTGATTTGGCGTGAAATGGGTCATTACAGAGAAACATTGGCTACTCAGTGGATTTCTTTATGGTGGAGATGGGAACCAGATGATGGGCATAGGATAGTTTATAATGTATACAATGATTATACAGCCATTTTTTACTATACTGTATTGATGCTGGTTAAATAGAGGTACATCTGAATAGGTTTACCCAAATAAACCCATTTTATTTATTATCCACTAGTGAATTTAATCTGAAAATAGTTTTTTGGGGACTTTGCCTTATATGCCCTATCGCAGCCTGTTAACATATTAACATTTTAACTATGTAAAATTACTTAAAATCACTGTTTTCTTTTAGTGAGGTACACTCTTAAAAATAAACATGAGCAATGCCATCAATGGACCGCCTTTGCTTGCTGACAGAACCCTGGTCCTGTGGAAGTGTTAAGTACTTTCTAAAGCTTGAAGAACCACTCAGTGTGTACGCAGAGAAAGTGCATCCTAGAATCATTCCAAACCGAGAACCATTTAGGAACCTTTATAACACCATTAAAATCCTCCTTCTCCTTCATGCCTGGTACTGGATATAGATGTCACAGAACTGTAAATGCGTGGTGTAAAATGTGTCAGGCTTTTGTTTTGCCAGTGACAGAGGGCTTTTAGCGAGTTAGGAAGAGGGTGGTGACCTGCCGCACACAGACGTCTGTAAGCGCTGCCCCACAAGCTGCTCCGCGCACATTTACATAATTCACCCGTTGCACCCATATGCTCACAGGATGGCCGCAATTGTTCTTCTCGTGGCACAGGAGGCCGAACACTCCAACTGTGCTCGGCTCTCGGCGGGGACACACAGGGAGATCCTGCTCCGGCAACAGCCTTTCTGCTGCTCCCTCCCATCCCAGTGGCTGCCCTGCTAATGCTGCTTTTGTTCGTGCGTATTAGTGAGGAGGAGAAAGGCCGCTAAGCAGCGCTGATAAGCATACAAGTGCAAAACAGGATCAACATCTCCCTCTCTCCTTCTCTCTCTCTGTTCTCTCTCCCACTCAGGAGGCCTCCCAGAGAGAGTCTCCCTGGTGGCAGGCGTCTTTCACAGCAGCTGCTGGGGTAGAGTAGGGGTTGGTGTCAGTGCTCAAAGAAGGGGCGACTGGGACAGGCTCCAGAGCCTCCAGAGCATATGCTTTCCCACTGTGGTGCAGGGCAGCCCAGATTAGCCCCGTCTATGAGGGGACACTGACGCTCCAAAAAGCTGAATGGAGATGGCCAAGATGGCCGGGACGACAGAGGGCAATGGATTTGTCAGACTGGCACTTTGAATGGGCCGTCCAAACAATGATGTTAAAGAAACGGTTCACCGAAAAAACCTTTGGTTAATCTTCTTCAGTTTTTTCACTGGAGCTGCGAGGCTAAAGTACATAAAACGTAATGGAGGCCTATGTCACCCAAAATCTTTTCGGGTGACACAGACTCCTATTACATTAGCCTTGTAGCTTTAGTGCAAAAGTACAGGAGAAAACCTCAGAGGCTGAACATGTCCTGGCTGGTCGACCACATTTGGGCTAAAGATAAAAATGTGAACATTTGATTTAGCTGAACTTGTCCTTTAAGTATAACGCACGCTACCCAGTTTGGGAATATGTTGGAGACATCACTTTTTCTCACTCTTTTTCACTCCCAATCCCCCCCCCTCTCTCTCCAGGTCTGCCCACACATAGCATAGGCCTATATTTATATGTGAATGGAAATGTATATTGAAGTGTATACACCAAGCTTCTTACCCATTCCAGCTGAGCCTCCTATATTGGTCACTGTTCCTCTTTGTCCCTGGCCACCCTCGGTTACTCCCACTTGTTCTCCCACTGACCTCCGACCCTGATCTGATATGATCTCAGCAAGCCAAAAGAGGGCAGCATAGAGCCGCTGATAAGAGGATGCTGACTCCAGGGATCTGATCTTGAAAATCCTGCTGTAGCTCTTTACATGTTGAGCTGGATTCAATTACAGCGGCTCATCAGCGGCTCCTTGTTATACGTATTCTTTGAAAACGGTTAATTGAAATAATCATGCAAAAAATGCTAAAAGAATCACAGCACCTGTGTACAAATCAGAAAATAAAAGGAACTATTAATAAATAAGATTATAACAGAACTAATACTACTACTAATAAGCACTGTCCAGGTCAGGTATGTGCTGCTGTTACTGCCTAAAATAACAAATATTCTACGTGTTAAAATTAACATGCTAATTTATAAAAGTATCGGTTATTTATATTGACTTATAGTTGAATTATGAATTATCCCCGGACAATATTCCACAGCGGTAGTTTATTTTATAAATGACACTAAAATGTTAAATCGCAGTAGTATTCTCATGCAGACGATTCCAGCCTTCATTCCGACCAGTTTATTCAAACAGTGCCCGAAACTGATTTATTATAGCGTAATAAAGCGCTAATAACAGACGGTATTTATGAAATACATGAATGTGTGCACTAACACGCAATAAATAATGTGATTTAAAACAACGCTATATATAACACGTCAGTAACAACACACATTTCAGCTCACTAGTAACTTCGCCTGTGTCCTGTATAAATGCCCTCCCCATTCTGAACTGCGGTCTGAAACAAATGTAATGAGTGAAATCAGATATAAGAGAAACAATATCAAATCAAATATTATTCCAGAGCAGACATTAATCTAGACTCTCAACTTTTTACCGACGCTGTCGCGAAAACAAGCCATCTGATTCCAGGAAAGGCCAGAATGGAATGTTTTCTCTCTCTCTCTCTCTCGCTCTCTCGCTCTCTCGCTCTCTCTATCATTTCTTTTTTCTCTCTATTTCTCTCCCTCTATCTTCCTTCTCTCTGTCTTTCTTCTCTGTTCTCTCTTTTTCCTCTCGTTTTCCTCTCTCCCCCCTCCTCTCTCTCTCTCAGTAAAAACACGGCTCTGGTTGATGGCAGATCAGTCTGGATGTAAACATGATTCTGGAGACATTTATGGACCATGTTGCGTGGCAGTTTGCATTGTTTACCCCCCGCCTAAAAAGCCACCCCGCCCACCCCACAACCCCTCCGCTACGAACAGAGGAGAAGTCATATTTGACTTGCGTGCAGTACAACATCATACAACTTTAATGACTCTTAAGCGTCACATTTTTCTTCCTATTCTTCTCGCGACGCAACGTCTTAATATGCCTCGGCGGCACTTGTTGGTCTGTGGTGACATTTGTATAATTCCGCACCAGGCCCTGCTATTTATTTATGCACAACAGCCCGTATTTTTGTTGAGAAATGGCGCAATCACGCCATGGCACAATCGCTGGCATTTCAGAAGGCTGACAGATTTTAAGTGCCCGCTCTCCCGCCGCAGCGATGAGAATAAATAATTCTTTAATGAGGTTATAGGCGCTGCTGTTTACAGATCCCGCGCTGATATTTGAGCTGTAACTCATCTTTACTCGGGGAGCTGGGCTGAGTTCTGGAGAGAGAACTCACGCAATGATCCGCTCGGTTCTACTCTAGTTCTAGCCTGTGTTCACACACCAGAGGCATTTCAGTTCAGCTTCATAACTTTTTGATTCAGGCTTCAAAGTGCGCGCTTACAAAACGTGCGCTCGTCTCATGTGGCCCGTTTATGCGGATACACAACACGGCCAACACAATATTGTAAAAGTGCAACCATGCAATGATGGCAACAATGACGACAGCAGCATTTTAAGTACTGTATTTAATAAGAACAACAGAGCCTAGAGTCACACACACACACACACACACACACACACACACACACACACACACACAAACAAGTGTAAGGAAAAAAGCTATATGCCTCCTCCCCCTGTCTGATGTTGAAAGCGTCTCCTCGAATGATCCTGCTCTGCTTCATGGTGGGTTATAAAGACCAAATACAATGCAGGGGAAAGCTGATAGAGCACAGTTTGCCCCCCATTCACATAGAGATGCATAATTCAAAGCTGCCATTGGGCAATGCTGATTTTATGATATATGTATATGAAAACCTGATGCAACACAAGGCAATGTCTTCTTTCAGTGGTGGATCCAACCTGACACAGCAGAAGAACTGATTTGGTCCTCCTATACTCTTAATTAAAGGTGGCAAGAAGGAGCGATGCTGTGGAAGTGCCGTTCAAGTGGCCAGTTCTTTAAAAAAAAAAAAACATCTTTCTCAACTGTGTGAGTATGAAGAACGTCCTCATAATGGAAAGGCTGAAAACTAAATAAAGGTTTTTCCTGCCTTTCCTACTACCAAACCCAAAAACTATTTAAGACTGTAAGGAGTTATAAGTGTTTATAAAAGCATGTTACACATGACAGTAATCAGATCATGTGTAACTTATCTTCCAATTTCTTACTTAATTACTTAATTAATTACTTAATTGCTTACTTAAACTGCTCTGCCCAGGCACATTTTCCCCCAAATTACAATGTAAGTGTATTTTCAAGGGTACAACACGATCTTTAAAGAAGAACTCTAATTCTACACGAATTTTACAAGAATTCTGCATGTTTAAAAGATTGAGATGTAAACAAAGCCACTGTGAGTGGTTTGATGTGAAATGCTCCGTTCTAGTTTAATGTCTCTGAAATGTTCCTTGCAGTATGTTATTATGAGTTACATAAAAATACAGGACAGCGATACAATAAAAATCAGATTTTTCAGATTTGTGCTTATTTTGCCATTATTAACTTTGCCAGTAGTTTTGGATAGTAAATACAATGATTATATTTGCGTCGTATACATAGCAACTCCTGGTTCCACCACCACCACCACCACTGTATTTACAAGTTTCTCTACAATTAATCATTTCATGTCAAACCCCTCTGAGTGACCCATCTCAATGACAATTATTTAAAAATGTTGAAAAATTGGTAGAATTCCTCTTTAATGGTCAACTATGTACCTCAGATGAGGGTACACTGCATTCACTTTCCCAGGGGAAAGGCAAATGTTTGTAATTTTATCATAGCTTAACATGATGTTTCTGAATATAAATATATAAAGTAAAAAGGAGGACTTAAAGGGTCCATATAATAGAAAACATAACACAACACTTTTTTCATTTAATTTAATTTTTTTGTTTAATGTAGTACGTAAACACTGTAAGAGTTTACATGTGACATTCTAGTCCTTAGTACACGTATGCAAACTAAGGTGCACAAATCGATCGTTTTACTACTTACAAAGCAATACATATGTCCACCCACAGCAGTTTAGCCCCTCCCATTCCTGTCAAGGCTATAAGAAGTGCTTTTGGAATACAGCAGATTACAGAGGAGCCAAACAGAACAAACATCATTTAGCTACAGTAGAAAAACAGTCTGTTTATATCAGATGGATAAAGAGAGTTTGGAAAATGGATGTGTAAAAGTGAATTGTTTTGTCATAATGGCATACAAAATAGGATCTGAGTAAGTGAACAAGATTTGCAATAGAATATGGTGCAGAATTGTGTTGTAATACTGCTGGGTACCAGTGACAGTGTTTGTAGTAAACAGTACCTTGTAAAGTACCTTTTTGTAGTGGAGAAGGTTTTGGGGTCCACCAAGCAAAGAGTTCAACTTGAGGGTGGAAGACACAGCGTGGGGTGCATCCGGCAGTGCCTGGCATTACAGGACTGTTATTCCGCCGAGTCAGTTGCCAGGGGAGTACGAAGGGACAAATGTTTCTTTAAAAATAGATGAGGGCAGCTGGCTCTCGCGGTCTTTCAGCAAGGCCCCTCCTGCATGGGCCAGAGCATGGAGACCCCCGCCTCCCCAGATCCAGGCCCAGTTTTAAAGGATAATGTAGACCCGCAGGTTTCGGCCCAGGCGTCTTCCATTACTGCTGTACAACAGTATGGGTTACAAAATCGCTCCCAGTCGACATGGAGGAGCGCGCACGTACCCGCAGAGAGACAGTCATGGAAATAATTTACGCCCATTAGCTTTCCTGCCCCAACACACTGCCGCGAGTCAGAGGAGCACTCTTAATGTATTAATGGTTAGTAATTCATTTGATATGCTTTCACAAGTCTCTCCCTAAAGCCCACCTGCATTTAGTTGTATGGTAACAATGTGTAAAGCGATTTTGGCCACACATTGCAAGCATCTCTGCCAGCGTTAAGACTCATAAGCTGCTAGCATGTGTAGCTAGTCAGCTGCGAGGCTGTTTCACAAATAAAACACATGCACTTGTAGTCAGAATTTCTAACATTGAGATGACAGCTACTATATTTTGCTATCACTGCAAGATAGTATGATCCTCACTTGTCATAAGTCTAGAATTTTAAAAATCAAGGAACCAGTTGGCCTGGATATATGGCTCTAGGATAAACTTAGAGCCTATATTACATGTTACATATTACATACTTTATAAAAGGTTCTTTACACTCAATACTCTCCTTTACAATACCATTACTTTAAAGAGTCATACACTAAAACCAAAAGTGTTACATTTGCTCCGAAGAATCATTTTTTTTGTTTTTTTTGCAGCAATGGATGAGAATTTACAAGACTTTGGATTTCCTAAAGCAGTGGTCTCAAATCTGTCCAGATGAGATAGCAAAAACGTAGACTGTTTGGGGGTCTTGGAGGATTGATGTCACAGTCCTACCTAGTTTTCAGTTTAGTTCATGTTCAATTCTCAATTGAATTTCATTTATATAATTCAATTCTAAGGTTATTTATGGAACCAACAGTGGTATTCTATGATATCATTTATTCAGAAAACATATATCTTTCAAAGTGTAATTCCTTTAAACAGCACTGTAAGGCTATCACTGAGGTCTCAAACCCTAGATGGAGAATATTTTTTCCTAAAGAATGTCCAGTCACTGAACCCATGAAGATAACTGCCCACTGCTGTAATAATTGAGACATATCTGCTCTACAGTTGTGCATTCTCAGTCTGCCAGGAGATGCCCCCTGGTACAGGGTTTCAGTGTGGCTCACACTCTACAACTATTCACTTGTCACTCGGAGTGGTGTTTAGCCCCAGTGCACTGGAATCCTTCCTCCAGCAACCCAGCCACCCATCCAGTCACCATTAGCGCTTATCACCTTGAGCGGGTCTTGGAGGGCCGTGGCCATGCTCTTTTTAAAACTTTGTTTAGAATACTCTGCCCACATGTGTCAACCTGCTACTGACAAACTATGAGCAAGTGGTGAATGAGGTGCCCTGACAAAGACATTACCCAAAAGCCCCCACACTGCAGACCCAGCAGCCGATGTCATCATGCTGCGCCTCGACCCAGCTGTCCTTCTGATGCTGCAGTGATGACTGCTGTGAAGCAAAAAAAACTCACACACACAGACGTGTATTCATAAGCATACATGTAGTGAAGTAGCCATCATAGAGAAGGTGAAAAAGCTTCCTAACGTTTTCAGAGACAATACTACTGCAAATACTCTTGAATGGAAAAAAAATGGCAGAACCATAACAAAGATCTTAATTATTCCTAATTGTACAACTGGTTTGATAATACGCAACTGAAAAATTCATGGAGCAATCATCCCCATTTTAGTCTCACATGGTGCACCAATCGTCCCCAGATACGGAAGGTAAGAGAGAAAGACCTAAAGAATGAACTAATAGCAGCAGGAACAACGGTTACACAGAGAACTATTAGTAATGTAATTCTCTCCATTAGTGTACTGCAGACACATCTCTGGAGAAGCATCAAACTGTGCATTGAATATTTGCACGTAAATTTAGATAGATGAGAACTCTTTTGGAACTCTTTTGGAACAATGTACTTTTGGAATAAAATGGAAATCATTTTTGGAGGATGTTTGGAGAAAGTATGATTGCATGTATGATGTTTAGAATACCAACAGTGATGTACGAAGGTGGGAACATCATGATGCAGTGCTGCAATTGCTGCAAAAGCTGTAAAAATGAATTAGGCGTTTAAAATCTTCTGAAGTGCATATAGGATGACCAGCCACTGGATTAAATACATCTCCTTGTATCTACAATCAGTGTCCATTTACTCAGCTCCACTTACCAGTGGTGGACAGTAAAGAAGTAAATGTAATTGGTTACTGTACTTAAGTAGCTTTTTCGTGTATTTTTGTGTTTTCATTTTAGATGACTTTTTACTTGACTCCACCACATCATGCGAAAGTAACATGTCAAAACTAAACAATCTTACATATGGATTCTTACCATCCATGGAAATGTCCATTTCAGGTCTGGACTACATCAAGGAGGAATATAGGCAAAGCAGGATGGAGTTAATGCAAACACTGACTCACAATCACTGCCATTAATCACAATCACTGCCACTGCATTAATGAACAGATAAAACATATTGTTCCTGACTTTGTGGGTAAATAGACCACAATATAGAAATATCTACATATGCAATTGTGACTGGCGAGTGTCTTTTTTCTGAATTTATACAAACAGTATTTCCTTTTATAGTAAAATTGTTTAGGCTAGTTTATGTTTATGAACAGAGACCTACAGATGCAATATAGTAAAGGAAAACTCGTTTGTGAACCTGTTTAAAGCAAGTTTTTATTAAACTTAAACTTGTAACTAAGTTGCAAATAAATCTTAAACCAAAACTTTGCTTGTTTGCAAAAAGTTATGTTCTAGTTTTACATAATGGAAATTGTTCTCCTTCAGCGTTTTGTGCTTATGATCATTTGAATAAACATCAGTGCCAGACTAATTAATGGCATTCTATTAAAAGACTGGTGGACTGAGAGTGACACTGAGAGTTGATTAAGAATCTTGTTCCAGAAATGATAATAGGACATTAGAACCATAATAAATCGTGCCATCTTTACTCTCCATACTTAAGCACATTTGAAGGGGAATACTTTAGTACTTTTACTTAAGTGAAGATCTAAAGGGAGGAACTTCTACTTTTACTGGAGTAATATTTTACTTTGGGTATCTCTACTTTAACTCAAGTACATAGTTTGTGTACTTTGTCCACCACTGCCACTGACTAATAGGAACAATTTGAGGTTCTACAATTACACACTGTAAGCCATCTGTTTCTCTGCATACTTTGCCAGACCCTTTTACCCTGTTCTTCAATAATTAGTACCACCAGAGAGCAGGTATTTGCGTGGTGGTCCATTCTCAGCACTGCACTGATAATATTGTGGTGTGTTTGTGTGTGTTGTTCTGGTATGGGTGGATCATAAACAGCAGTGCTGCTGGAGTTTCTAAACACTGTGTCTACTCACTGTTCACTCTATTACCTTGTTGGTTGGCCTTGTAGTTGTAAAGACAGGAACAATAGCTTATCTGTTGCTGCACAGCTTGTATTGGTCATCCTCTAGTCCTTCATCAGTGGTCACAAGAAGCTGGTGTATGCACTGAAAGCATATACACTAACTTATATAAATGGATTTAGTTATTCTATTGGAGTTATTTCATTTTATGTTTGCTCCCATCCTTTTGGTCTTCGTCGCTCTTGGCAGAGATGGGAGGTTGTGTGGGCACACATGTAATTGGACCTGTGGGTGCACATACTGCATTGGATTGTTAAGGTGAAGGTCTGCGCTATAATGTGGTGACAGGGCCAGCAGCAGATTTTATAACATCTTAGGCAAGTGCTTCCTGTGAAAACAAAGCTCTTAAGCACCCAATTTATGGCCTTCTTACAGTCTGGACCAAAGCCTGTTTCTCCTGTTACTGTGGCAGCCTGCTTCTGGTTTACTGCTTTGGATCTGAAATGGAATAGAATCTACATTACATAGATGGCCACTGATACAGCACAGAGGACTATGGCAGCACTGGCAGCACAGAATATGAATAATGCTGCTAAGTGAAACAGCAAGATGTTTCTTTAATGGGCAGCTTCACGATACTTAGTGCGGTTCCTTTTTTATATTACAGCCCTTAACTTTGGCCCCTTCAAAAGAAAAAAAAAATCATCAGTGTGTAATGAGCTGATTATGAAGGGTAGTGAAAAACCAGAAGCAGCCACTGATCGATAATCTTTCAGTTCAGCTCAGTTGACGTGCATACAAAGGCAGAAATTGCCCTGCTTGAGTGAATCTATACACAGTGTCACACGGAGACATATACTCACAAAATCTTTCTCTCTCTCCTTGACTTGCCTTGACTTTTCATGCCATTTTGCAATAGGGCCTCACATTTTTAGGTGACTTTTGATGCTTTTTTCTAAATGTTGATTGTTTTTATTGATTAATAAAGAACTGTTAAAATCTCTCTCTCTCTCTCTCATTGTCTCTGTGTTTCTCTCTCCCTCTCTTTGTCTGTCTGTCGTTCTATCTGTCTTTCTTTTTCTATACTATATCACCATTTTCACTGTAATTTTTCTCTCAATCTTTCTATTTTCTAGCTTTCTCTGTATGTCTCCCCGCTCCCTTTCTCTCTCTTTGCACTCTTACTTTTTTCTCTTTTTTTCTCTTTCTGTTTCTCTCTTTGTTCTTTTCTCTTTTTTCATTCTTTGTTTTCTTTCTTTCTTTCTTTCTTTCTTTCTTTCTTTCTTTCTTTCTTTCTGTCTTTTTCTCTCTCACTCTTTTTTCTATACTCTCTATGTTTTTCTTTCTTCTTTCTATTTTTATTTTTCTTATGTGTCCCTTTTTCCTCATCTTGCTTTGTTTGTCTGTCTTGCTTTCCCTCTCTTTTTCTGTTTCTTTATTTCTTTTCTCCCACTCTTCATGCTCTCCTTCCTTCCTTCTCTCTCTCTCTCTCTCTCTCTCTCTCTCTCTCTCTCTCTCTCTCTCTCTCTCTGTTTGTTAGTTTGTTTGTTGAGTTGCTCTTTATCCACCATCTCAGTTAATACATATAATGGGTATACACCGTTTCACACACTTTTTGCATTCATGACTATTTATGGCACTTCTTTGGTTTTATGTACCAAAACAGCCATAATCCATTTGCACATAATTTTGTACCTTTTTATCCCTATTTTGTCATGTGCCTTTAAGACTGATATACTTTAATGACTGATTGGCTGCACTGCCTCATTCAAAAAATACGATCCATGTTGAAATGCTACTGTCAGTATGCATGGCTGGAACTAAAAAGGCAAATATAACATTTGTGACACCTTCTTTTCAGTTTTTGAGTTCTCTTTCTCTCTCTCTCTTTCTTTCTCTCTCTCTCTCTCCCCCCCCCCCCCCTTACTGTCCCTGCCTGCCAGGAGTTTCACTCTGGTCAACCTCCCTCCTGTTTGATTAATTGTGTTTGATTTGCCGCTACAGTGGCGATGATTAGTGGAAACGGAGACTTTGTTTGGGGGCATGGGCTTTCTTAATGGTCTGACAGGGTTTATTTGAGCCCCTTCACGTCATTCGCTCCTCTTCAATCTCGCCGGCCCACTTTTCATTTGCCGGTGGGCCCGAGGCTGTGCTGCCATTGGCTGACAAGCCAGGCAGCACTGGTGGAGTTACAGGACATGTGTCAGGTCCATCCTCTGTGGGTCTAAATCATGTTTTTCCCTCGGGGTTGACCGACTACACACTAAACAGAGGTTAACTGTGGAGACCCTGGAGAGCACATCACCACCACCATCTCAGAGAACTGAACCTGAGGAACCTGAGACAATGGATCCAGACTCTTCTGACTGATATTGAAGTTGTTTGGTACCTTGAGCAAAAGACAGAAGTGGTCTGTTTGTGACCACAGTGTGCTTAAAGCGCAATTATCTCCCTATTATGGTCAGTTTCATGTGCCGAAAGCAAGTGGTGTGCAAGATGATCCAGATTAAATTACTTTAATACCACTGAACAGAGTCTCTCAGCTGTTTGTTTGTTGGTTTACTCTTTATCCGCCAATTAATACATGTAACGGGTATAAACATTTTTACACACTTTTTCCATTCATGTCTATTTATGATACTTCTTTGGTTTTATGTACCAAAAAACAGCTATAATCCATTTGCACATAATTTTCCCTGTTTTGTCATGTGCCTTTAAGACGATATACTTGTATGACTGATTGACTGCACTGTGTCATTCAAAAATCACGATACATGTTGAAACTTTCAGCATGAACGGCAGGAACTAAACTGCTATAAACTAAAAAGGCAAATAGACCATTTGTGACACCACAAAAACATCGAATTATTTAGCAGCTTAGCTTACATATATGAACCATGAAGTGAAAAGTTCTGAAATATTAGCAAAGTTTACATACTGCAAAAAAAGGACTCTTTTATCTTATTCAAAAGTTGAAAGCAGAATAACATGGGCCCTTTAAGATTGTATTATAAGTATACAACTGTATCACAAAATGAACTTGTGTGGTTTACATTTAGTGCCAATATCCAATGTTTAGTTCTTTTGAGTAGAGATGGTTTGATATTTTCCATCAGGGCATCATGTATTGTTAAAACAGCCTGAAAAAGAAACTAATTGAACACAAATTAAAATCATTTTACTGCAGTTACTATACTGAACTGCTTTTACTGAACAATTTCTTAATGGCAATTTAAAAAATATGTATCAGCACTACAGTTTACTGTTCAGATTGTACCTTTGTAAACATACATTGGCTAGGTGCATACTTTGCTGAAAGACTATGACTGTAGCATGGCTATGAATGCTTCATAATGGACCCTTTTCACATTACATATTCGGAAGAAACATTAGAGTAGTGGTGATGCTTACAAAGGAGAATGCAGAGGACCTGCACGTCTTTGCCTTCTTACCGTGGTTGTTTGTTGTTCATTTGGTGAAGCAGTTTTGTTTTTTCTGAGAAGAACAAGCTTGGCAAGATCTAAATTAAAAGCAGGCTAGTGATGCTGCTGCTTTGGCATTGGATGGGAGAGCAGTATGGATTTAAGCAGTGTAAAAAGCTGTCTGTGAATGGGAGAGAATATGTGACATTATCTATGAATTATAATTAAAAATGGGTGGTGTTGATTTCTATGTTTTTTTTCCCCTAAAGTCCACAGCAACATTAAACATTACATTACTGCTAAAGGTAATTAAACATTTTGATGTCAGTTAGAATGACCTGGCCAATTACAACATTGGGCAACCTTTGTGATAGTGTGATGTAATGAGGTGGATATTTAACTGTATTCCCAACCTGAAGAACTGTAAATATTAGATATTAGACAGTTAACTGTAGCTGACCTTGTTGAGTAACTTGTCATGAGATCCTTACCACTTGGGGCAGTGTGTGAAGTTGTAATAAAAACAGAAAGCAGTGATTAGCAAATTTAGTATGATTTTTATTAAATAGAAAGCAGTCAATCTTTTTTACCATATAAACTTCATTCTTAATTTGATGCCAGCAACACTATCCACATGTTTGGCAGGAGTCTAAAACAACTTTATGACACTTAATAGTAATAACACATTCCTAAAAGGTTTTGCAGTCATGCAAACCCCATAGCGCATACAGATTGTGGCTTGGTGTTGTCATGTTGAAATAACCTAGGGGGTCTCTGGAAAAGATGTCATCTAGAACATGGTCTTTGTTGCTCTAAAATGTGTTCTGCACTAATGGTGCTTTCACTGATGTGCTAGTTACTTACTAATATACCCCCAAACCACAACAAACCCTGGCAGGTAACAATCAGACAAAACTTTACAGATAACAATCAGAAGTTCTTTTCTTCTTTGGCCCAGGGAACACAATGCCCAATATTACTATTAACAATCTGAATGGTTCACTCACCAGACCATAATACACATTTTCCACTATGCATCTATCAACTTTAGATAAGCTCCAACCCAGAGAAGTCGCAGTGTTTCAGACATTGCTGACATACGACTTCTACTGTGCATAACATGTCTTAACATGCATTCGTGGAAGTATCAGTGGAAAGTGTTTACTGATAATGGTTTGTCAAAATATTCCCAAACTCATGTCTAATATCTATCTTTTTAAATGTAGTGCTATGTGAATGGATGAAGGTCACAGGTATTCAGTTGTGGTTTTCAACCTTTTCATGTATGCACAGATATTTCTTAACTGAAATCTCTGCAATCATTTGCTGTGAAATGTTATCTAAACATGAAACATGAAACCTGTTTAAGATTTTTAACACCTTAATGCTCCTGTCCCAACTTTTTGGAATGTGTTTCAAGCCTTAATGTCAGACTGAATGCATATTTACAAAGTTGCTCTAATAAAACATCTATTTTTTGCTCAGAATATCACTGCTTTCTGTTTTTATTTGACCTACTGTCTCAACTTTTTAAAATTGGGTTTATAGATCTTCTATAAACCAAGCTTGCTCCTTTCAGAAAATGAAAAGAGCCTTACCAAATGAATTTAATAGGGAAGTTACAGTTACGACTCCTCTACCTGAGAGACATTATGAAGGAGAAGTTTTTCTCCAATCTCATTTGTAAATGCAACTGCTACTGTAGAGTTTTTCCCACCTGGTGGAAGTGTGAAAAGGGTCTATTGTAGAAATTATTCAAATATGATGTGATATGATTACAATTGGGTTGTATTCTCCCTCATTAAAACCTGTACTTTTGGGGTCTGGGTTTCTGGTGTTCTTTCTTCATACTGTTAGGGACAATTTCTTGCCACTTGCCCTCGTTTACATATTGTGTAAAAGTGCTTTGTGACAAGGACAGGTGTAAAAGGTTCTGTATAAATACAACTGAACTGAATTTAACTGAAGTTGTACAGTAACAGGGCAGAGCAAAAGCTAAACAACACCTTACAATTGCCCCTGAAAGACTGCTGAACGACTATGAGCTCAATATGATAAAACCAACATTTCTCATGCTTCTTACACATGCTTCCTGGCTCGGAGTGATATGTGCAGTGCCAGCGAGTGCATGATTGGCAATAAAAAAAGGTAGCTGTGGCAGAGCGTGTCTTGTTCTCCTGACAGGCGTAGCGCTGTTTAGGCGGCCGGGAGCGAGGCAAGGCGATGTGAAACACATCCGCGGCCTGACTCAGGGACAGCGAGAGAGAAAAAGAGAGTGAAAGAGAGGGTGAGAGAGAGGGTGAGAGAGAGAATCCCTCCATTTTTCTGATAATGATGTGCGCTGTTGCCTCAGCTGTCTGTGCTCGCTCTCTAAATGTTTTTTCATGACAGATAAACACACTGAACTAAAAGGCCGTTTAAAGCTGTCAGGATTTGACAACCATTACCCTTCCATTTACACATCCCCGAGCATGCATCGTCAGGGAGACCCACCATTCTGCAGCGCCTCCAGCTTTAATTAAGCACACCTTCCCTCCCTCTGTCTCCCCCCCCCACTTTCCCTGCCTCCATCTCTCTCCCTGTGCTGGGTAGCAAGAGATCATGACTTCTTTCAGAGGGATGTTTGGTATTTTTGTTGTTTTGCACACAACTTGGTTCCCCTCTAGGCTCTACTGATGTTTTCCTCTCCTCCAGCTTCTAACTTGTCTTCCTTTCCTCTTGCTGATCACTGTGGGCCATGTTTTGCCTCCCACTTGCTTAACACAGTCATTAGTTCAACTTTCTTTGTACAGCAACAAAACATTACTAGCTGGAGTTAGAGAGTAAACTCCCTCTGCACACCAGTCACTGTGACACCGGCCTAATGAAAATAAAATAGAATAGAGTGGGAAAGCACATTCATGTACCTGTAAGTAAACAAACTGCTGACAAAAATGTACACTGTAAAAATGTCTCATCAGTGCAACTTAAAAATGACTTCATGTGGTAACAAAAAAAACAAAAAAAACAATTCAAAGCAAAATTTGGTTTTAGATGAACAAAATCAATGACGAACAAAATCAATTTACTGTGCATGCTACAGAGGATGGATATTTTAACTATTTAACTATTTTTATACATATAGCAATGTAAATATAAACAATTACACTGGAACAAGTAGACCTGAGTGTGACTGCATGTATCATCATAAAGTTCCTATTGTTAAAATTCACCAACTAAACCCTAATTTGTATATTGTGTCCCATTTCCTGCTTAAGGAATCTAGCAGACCTGTTGTGGTGTGTTTTACGGACAATTTGTGCTTTTATGTTTCAACTTCTAGCAAAAATTTCAGATTTTGAAAAATCGTTGAGATGGAAACAAACAAAGTTTTTCAGAGTGTTTCATGTGAAATGGTGCATTGTAGAACTGGAGCATTGCTCTTTCTTACGGCTCCAAAGAAAAAAGTCTTCTGTGCCAAAAAAAGTCAAGACATGTAATTTAATCTTGTGCTCTTGTGCTCTATTACACAGAGAACAAATCTTGAAGCCAAATTTTCCTGCAGGCCCTTTTCCAGTGAAGTGGGGGTTTTGCTTTGCAAACAAATCGTGTATAGGCAGATTTTTTTCTTGCTCTTCCAGATTTTATCTTGACTTTACTGTCCTTTACCTCCATGACATGACATTTTAAACAAGATATGATTATTTATCTTTTAGAGTCTTCTCTTGCTTTGTCAGAGAATTATCATTGATTTCAGATTCTTAGCCAACTTCTTACACACGTCTTACAAACGTTATTCCACAAGGTGATCTACAAAGGTGTTCTATTGGATTCAGATCAGGTGGAAGGCCACTGAGTAATGTTAACTGATTGCCATGTTCATGAAACCACTTTGAGATTACTTTTGCTTTGTGACATGGTGCATTATCATGAAATGATCCACATGGTTATTCACAGTACTCAAATAGATAGTTATATTCAGGCAATTACTGATTTGTATTTATGGGCCCAAAGTGCACCAGTAAAACATTTCCCACACCTTTACACCACCTTCACCAGTCTGGATTAATACAGGGTGGGTTGGGTCCATAGATTCATGTTGCTAGCGCTGACACTACCATCTGTGTGACTGAGCAGAAAACAAGATTAATCAGATCAGGCTACGTTTTTGCAGCCACCAACTGTCCAGTTTAAGTGACCTTCCATTTTTCTCCATTCTGATGGTCAGTATCAACATTACCTGAAGCTGATGGCCTGTATCTGCATGAATTTAGGTATTGCACTGATTTCACATGATTGGCTGATCTGATAATTGCATGAATGTTTATAAGTACTACATGTTTCTAATAGAGTGAGTGTGAATGGTAATCACACATTCAATATTTAACAACACCTGATAAACAGTGAGAAAATCACAGACATCAACCCTTAGTATTGTGAAAGGTAATACTGTTTACCTGCCGGGGAGTGGTATTAGCTCTTATAGTATCATAACTGTGAGGTCAAAAATCATGTCATGTGCTCAAAACATCTTTTTTCTCTCTCTGGTTAAGGGTATCTACAATGAAATGGAGTACCTGGCAGTTATCAACCTCGCTATTACGATTTGCTATTTGCTGTTAAATGCTATTAATGCTTACTTGTTTCAAAAGTAACAAATAATGCCTCAGGCATCAGGAAGCATATTCTTACTATTTCATGTAATAAAATTCTTTTAGACAGGTTCTGATGTGTCTAATGTCTGGTCCCTATCACCACCACTGCAAACTGTTCTGACTGTGATTCTGATTCTGACAATTCTGATTTCGCATCAAGCCACTCTGATTAACGTGGTTTGCACTGTAACAATTTAATTATGCAGAACTGTTAAACAAATCTATGGAATTTATATGTAAAGGTGCAGGTCTTTGTGTTGTAAGGTAGAAAATATGGCAGACTTTGCACTATTAATGTTTAGCAAAAAGGAAACTGCTTGTCCAACTACGTCTATGCACATGTTTAGGATCTAAACATGTTTCGCAGTAGCACTGAAACTAGTCTGTTCTGTTAACTGAAAGCAAATTGTGGAAAGTTTGACTGCAATAATTTGATTTCCATTTGAATTCACAGTGCAGAATATCAGTTCATTTACAGAGCTTACTTTAGATACAAGAGCTTTGAAGTTCCTACGTAGCCGCAGAGCTCACCAACCATGCTTAAATAAGTTTAATTATTGACTTTAAATCAAGGGTTTTTGTGACTTATGAAGTTATGATGTTCCTAGTGTTACAATGTTTATAATGCTAGTGAGACCTTTATAAAGATATTTATAGATCATATAGTGGATGAATATCGTGCTGTCTCGTCTTTGCAGTACTCAAAGTCACCTCCCTACTGTTGGATGTATAGAACATTCTTAAATAAAACCTGCCCTGTCATTGTTACTGATAAATGGATATAAAGGACAGAACATGGCAAAGGGACCTTGAATTTATTTTACTGTAAGAGAGCAGGACAGTGAAGGTGGTGTTATGTAATTGTGTTCCTGAGAAGGCTGGCACAAAAATAATAAAAGTATCTTCCTGTAACCTCTTAGATGGACCATCTACAACGGTAGATCATCTGAGGTTCTTGGGATTTGCAAGCTGAAATACTGTATATTGGCAGTGTACAAATGAAGCAATAAAGATTCCTAAATGGTCATTTGTTTGGATATATGGTGCTGAGAAAACAATGTTAACTGCTTTTCAACCTCATACTCTTGCAACTGAATTACATTTCTATGGGAGGTTCTAAGGTACTAACTAAGGTTCTAAGGTCCTTCTATTTTTCCACTTTTTGGAATCTTGATTTTTAATAGTTTTGAAATCACTTGTTCAACATCTGAATTCTTCATTTTGAGGTTATTTTCCTTCCTCCATTTCTTCACCCCTTTGACCTTATCCTTCTTCATTTCCTGGTGTCTTTTTTTCTTTCTCGTCTTGTCCTCTTCCGTCTTTCTCTCCTCATTCCTCGAGCTCTAGTTTTGGACAGGTCCAAGGGCCTCTGCAGGATCCGCCTCCTGCCCAAAGCTCTCTACCTCTCACTGAAGCAGCTGTTTCCCCACAACTATATTATTCTCTGAGGCTCCTGAGGGATCCCATGCAGTATCGTTAATCAAAGTACCTCATGCCTTACTGGAGCTGAAGCTCCTTTGCAGCATCATCAATCATAAAAAAGCAGAGTGTGTGCTTTGGCTTTTGAGAAATAAATTGAGACACAACAAGGAAAAAAAAGCAATTAAGGGAAGTCTTTGGCTTATCATTCAAAGGCTAATGTATCAATTGTCAGAATTGTGGAGGAAAGCGATTGTATGTTTTTTTTATTCATTAGAATCCAGTGATTCAGGGAAAAACATGTTTATTGAGATAGCAACTTTGCTAAAGGAACAGGATATAAGTCATAAGACTGCAACTTAGGCTGCAATGCCTGCATTTGTTTCATTTGGCTAGATTGGACCACATCACCTAATGTGAGCTTGCAATGTAAGCCTTAGGCATTACTGCAAGAAAGAACATGAATACCACAAATAAGGTCATATACAGCACTGTACAAAGTTCATAGGCCACCCTCATTTAATTCCTTAACAACATAGCTATTAAGTAAACAGAAGAAATTATACAGAAGCCTCCACTAAATATATATACAATTTTTCAGTATTTACTGTGTCCACACAGTTTACAGTTTTTAGTAATCCCAGACACATTCAAAAATTTTAAGGGTCTGTATTGTGGTGTGGTCAGTCCATTGATTCCTGTCATTAGTAAGGGTTTCTTGACAGCTACATGTCCTTTCAGACCCATAGCAGTGAATTGTTTTCCAAGAATTGAAAGATGGTCAGAAACAGAAGATTTTGTTTCAGATCTCAAGCAAGAGTGGAACTGTTTTTTGCGGGTCTTTTTTGTTAGGAGTCGTTTTTAAATACTTTAATAATAACTGTAGTTTTTAGTAACTAGTACTTAATGGCCTTTTGGACTGAAACTTAAATAAGTATTTGGTCTCTGACTTTTGCATGGTGCTGTAAAATGATCGTCTGAGGTTAGAAGGAGAACAATTTACATAAAAGTACATACCAGTAGTCAGCAACAACAAGGATTAACCACACCTTAGCATAACACCAGAAACTACTGTCTTTTACTCCTGTTTGGCATGCAAGAACACACTGCCATTGAAGCTGCAGCAGGATGAGAGGAGAAAACGAGGAAGAGAGAGAAAGAGAAAGTGAAAGAGAGAGACAGAGAGTGAGGGAGAGGGAGAGAGAGAAACCGGGGTTTCTTTGACGGTGACAGGAACAGAGATAATGTATGCTGATTCTGTGCCTTCAAGACATGAGAGGCAGAGGAATGTGGAAATGGGTAATGAATTCCTCATTAAGTCTCGGTTAAGGTATAGTAATGAGGGGTTGATATTGTGTAATTATCTGTCTTCATTATACTCAGAGCTAAGTGTTCCATTGCATTTGTAGCAAATTGACCATAGTTGGGGGTTGGGTGGGGAGGTGAATTGGGCAATTTTCATGCCTCATTAAGATAACCCAATATTAACAAGAGTAAGTCATCTTCCTGAAGTGTCAGGTATCAAGTAAACGGTATGAATGAAGGTCATGAATGAAGTGAATGCTAACTACGGTACACGTGTAGAATGTGTCACAGCATTGTGCAAAACATGATATAATGAACAGTTCCCAAAAAAGTTTCAGAGTGTCAAAATGTTTCTGCAACTTTCTAAACACACACAGGCTCCAATAATCTGCTGCTGCAGATCCACTTTAGAACTAGAAGATCCTCTCGTGACAGGGGATCAGCATATACTGAGTGAGTGTGTGTGTGTGAGAGAGAGAGAGGGAGAGAGAGGACATAACGATTATAGTTAACATCAGACAGATAGAGGATTAAATGTATTCTGGATTCCATTACAGTTTACTGATTTCCTGATTACCTGATAAGAAAATGTAAATATAACCCGGTCCAAAGGATTATTAGAATAAAGTAAAGTAGTGTGATTACTTTTCATTACTTGTCCTTTCAAATGATTAAACATAGACAAGAAAAAAATAAAATATCATTCTTTCCATTTTGTTTCATAAAACAAAGTAACATTCTTAGTGACATATTGTTTGCTCTTTGCTGTTAAAATATACTTTTTATTTCCACATTTTATTGTTAATATTTGTTCTGTTCTCATTTCATTGGATACACCCTCAGTTCATAAATCATTAACACTGATTAATATATTTGAAAGTGCGTAAGTTTGAAAGCTCTTCTAGTTCATACAACATAGAACAGTGTTGGAATAAGTGACTGTCACCCCTAGCCCTTCAAACCAGTACAGTTAAGTTACCCAAGTTACCTTGAAATAAACATTCATTTACCAATAAATAAATAAATAAATAAATAAATAAAAATAACACACTAAGAAGGAGTTGCTGGAATCGAATGAAACTTATGTGTGAATGTAATGATGATATATGTAGGCAATAAAAATTAGAACGAATGGATACGTTTATTCGGGAAAACTGTACAATTAAAAGTAGGCTCTAGTACCCTGTTGGGTCTGTCGCCTTGATACGAGATACATGGAGGGCATGGAGGCATACAGCGGCCCACAGATGTTGCAGGCTGTGTAGATCCTGCACACATGTAAGCTGCCGAATTTGGCATCTCAACTGTTCCCATAAATGCTTGATTGAATGCTTGAAAGAATCTTGCGACCGGGCAGGGCAAGGAAATGTTGCAAAGACATTCCTGGGAATTCCTGGGACATTCCTGTGTGGGCAAGCATTATGCTGCTGAAAAATGCCAGTTGGAAGCCCTGTCATGAGAGGCAACACAAGTGGCTGCAGCATGTCCTACACATATAGCTGAGCTGCTAGTGCCCCTCGTATCACTACTAGGGTTAACCGACTGTCATATGCGATGCCTCCCCAGATCATTACACCAGCAGTTGGGGCAGTGTGACACTCCACAGCAGGATTGACAGAATTGCTCACCATAAACACGAACTCGACCGTCATAAGATAAACAGAACCTAGATTCGTTTATAAAGACTATATGGTTCCAGTCCGTAGCAGGTCAGATTTTTCATTCATGACACCACTGCAAATCAAGGTGACAGTGGCTGACACCTAATGGGTACCCACCAAATTTCCTCCTGCTAAGGGCCTGGAAATGATCCGGACAGAGACAGGGGTGTGTAACTGGGGATAAAGAAACTGTGGGAGCTGTTCACGGTTGTCCATGGATCAAACAATCTTCTCTACTGGTGGTCTGTATGAGCCGTATGTGCCCTCACGTAAACGCTGCTGCCAACACCTCCTAACAACTTAGTCAGAATGGCCTAGATGGTGGGAAATTGTTTAAACCAGCTGAATAAATAATCCAGATGGATAAAAACCTGCTTCAAAGTAAATATAATCAGTGAAAAGAAACTGAAACAAATGCAGCAAATTTATTTTTGAAATTCAACTTTTACTCGTTTTATTTAGCAGGGTGTGTTACAACCAGTGGGATCGCGCTAAGCTTTTAAAGATGGCACTGTAATTTCCATAAAATCTAAATACATGTACATTTTATTTAATTTTCTAAAAATAAAATCATTGTGTTTAGTTGTATTTATGGGACTCTTTAAATTGGACTCTCATAGGACTCTTAATAGTAGTTGGTTATTCTCTAGTCAATACCGCATATAATTGTAAAATCTAAATTGCTTTTGTGCATGTTTTGCTATCCGATTTTGACCAGAGGAGGATGGGTTCCCACTTTTGAGTCTTGGTTCCTCTGAGGTTTCCTCCTCTTACTCTGAGGGAGTTTTGCCTTGCCACCGTCTATTGCTTACTGGGTGCTTGGACCTAGATTCTCTGTAAAGCTGCTTTGTGGAAACATCTGTTGTTAAATGTGCTATATACCAAGTATTTGGTAATACTATTTTTATTGAAGTTTGGTTGGAGACAGCAAAGTAAAATTTTCTAAATGCCCTATGGAAAATGATCCAATCAGGAGCTTGTTTTCTCTGTGGTATCTAAATAAGTACCGTTAAGAGAGCTCTCCCAGTGGTTAGGAATTCAGGAGCTCAACTGAAAGCCTGGTGTGTAAAAGAGGCATAACATCACATGACAGAAGGAATCATGTTTTAATTTTCAACTAATGAATTTGAAATGAACCAATTTCATGAAGAAAACATCAATTTGGGCCTTTAGGAAGTTCTAGATACATCACTGACTGTGAGTGGTAGCCTGACCGGTGTATTTCAGTGGCAGTGTCAGCTCAATGACATCTCTGAAGAAATCACTGTAAAACTGCTACAAGGTAATGCTTGTGCTTGTCACTTACAAGCTTCAAATAAGACATGGCATGACTTTTATAAACTTTAGATGTCTGTGATTAATCTAGAATATCTTAATGGAAATTGCCATTAGCTTAGCACTAACATGCTACTAAATATTTAATAAGGGGACAAATTAACCTTATTTTAGAGGTCTTGTTTTGGTCAAGTATTTTTTTTTGACATGTATCACCCAAACAGAAGACCTAGTTCTAATGGTTACAGTTAATCACTAATAGAGAAATGCAGTTACACCGTAGTGAGTGTTATTATCACTTATGATGATAAAGATGCTGTTATCATAATTCCCCACCTCAGCAACATATTTATGAGTTTGTGTGATACACAAGTGTCTTTGGAGGCCCACCTCTCTTTCTTCACTGCTTTTCTTTCTTCTCTCAGAAGGATTACAATTCCAAAATCCAGAATCCATTATCACTTCTGTTCAGCATTCCAAAACATTATCCATCATTTGGAAATATTGCATATTCAAAGGCTATTCATTTGTCTAATTTTTATATCTGCGGAATAGATTGTCCTATATCTATTAGGGGCCTTGGCTTTGAAGCCCCGCAAGTCCGCTGACGGTCTTAGCCCCTGGGTACTGGCCCCCCCAGCCTGGTTAGTAATCCATCCCTGTACCAGACCCAGAGGGTTTGTTTGTGTGTATGTCACAGTGTGAGGTTTTGTATTTCCTTAAGTATGAAGGTATCAAAAGTTTGGTCACATGGACAGCAGCACTGAATGTCACCCCATTTGCACCCATCACAACCAAACACACGAGCCACTGCAGCATGTGTACATTCTTGCTCTCTTACACTTGAATTGATATTAAAGTTCCATTAATGTTACAGTCAAAAGAGTTATACAACACAACAATGTAATTTAAAAATGAACCATGAAGATGTTAGAAGGAGTAAAGAGAAAGGAACACGACTGGAATTCTTAACATTTCTCCACATATGTAGTGATTCTGTGAATTCCAAACCTATTGACGTCTTCACACAGATTCCCACAGATCCAGAAGACCAGCATACATGGTTCCTGGCCACTCTAGTTCACGCTGAATCTGTCAAAAATATGGCCAGTGTCTAAAATCTGCATCGTTCCCAGGCAAAGTCAGGAGGCAGCTGTGCTGGTGTCCCGCGCTGGCCTGTATTTCAACATGCACTATAAGTGGGAGAGTTATTACTGCCAGTAACTACGTCTCTGTTTATAGAGGTGCTGACTTAATTGCCACGTGAATGTACGAGATAATCATGGCCTGTCACTCAAACAGTTGGTCAGGGGGTCAACTATTTAAAGCCCCTGATTAGTTGACATTTTACCTTAACCTTTGGTTCTCCGTTTGCGCTGTTACAGTGAGAGAGCAGCCAAAAAAAAGGGAAAAAAAGGAAGCCGCGTGAAAGATAATACAGAGGAGAGTTCACTGGAAGAACATGGAAACCATTGTTTGCAGTGTGCGTTTGCTCAAACAGAACCTTCTCCAGAGCCAATTTCGACAAACACTTAATGGTCTCCTGTTACAGATGCCTACATCATTCTACATTGCGCAGTGAATGCGATATAATAACTCAATCAGTCAAGACGTTAACAAAAATGAATTCCAGACCTTGCTTGTATCAGAGTTACAATTACTGGGGATTACAAGTGAATCATTTCCACATGTTCTCAATGAAAACGCTATAATCTCTCTCTCCCAACACATTAAGGTGCTTTGGACTGGCATTCAACCAAAGCATGGAGAGAGAGAGAGAGAGGGAGAGAGAGAGAGAGAGAGAGAGAGAGAGAG
>CM067485.1:17597150-17660036 GCA_034552555.1 Semaprochilodus insignis | reverse complement strand
GGAGAGAGAGAGAGAGAGAGAGAGAGAGAGGGGGGGGGGCATTGGGGGGTTTGGCAGGGAGGGGGGGAATTTAGTGTGACAGAGTGAGTAATAAAGTAATATTGTGCATAACTTTTATAAATCCATTTTATTGATTTATACCAGTATGCAGGACGAGGTTAAAATGAAGAGATATTACATAGTGGTTAGAAATATGTTTATAAGAGGGAGAGAGGGAGTGGACTCACACACACATAGACACACACATATATACGTATATATATGTCGTCCCATCATGTGCTTTTTTGCCAGATGTGCAACTTCTGTTAGACAAAACTCACATAAGAAGTTTGTACAAAACTCAAGCCAAGTTAATTCATAGAAAGATTTGTCAGCATCACTCAGCAACAAACCCATGAGCTAATGCCTGGCTGCAGGATTAGGATGTAGCTGAATACAAGTACTGGGAGTACATATTCAGAATGCAGAAATTAAGTATTTGTATTTAGTCCAGGCTACAATTGTAAAGGGAGTATTCAGAGTTATTCTGTTATTTTTTTTTTTTTACATTTTTAGAAGAATACTTTTCTAAAACTTAAATATAACAAAAATGCAACAATCAAACGAAACATCATCCATGTTTATTAGCTATTTTAGAGTCAGCACACTCCATTCTAAGGAGGATCTCAATTAACAGCTTATTTATGGACACTGGACTGATAAATCAAAGTGATGATCAGTTATTTTATCTCTGGCCAAATACAGTGCATAATAAATCCTGACAGTTTTTTGGAAAACACTATGATGTCTTCTGAAGAGGCATATGCCCAACAATGTTGGGAAAAATACAAATAAAAAAATATATGTAACATGTGCCATAACTTTTGCACACTAATTAGCACACAAAAATGTGCCTTGCTGTCATAAGCTATCCTTGCTGAACTTGGTTCAGGACTCTAGTAGCAGACTGAAGGATGAGTAAGAACAAAACTGGAATCTGTCATTATATGTAGGGTCTTTTGATTTTTCAACATTGGTAAGGATTGTGATGTACTGTGGCCAGCCACAATTGATATGTTGCTCCATGTTCTGTCTGCCTTTCATCACTGACAGATATTTTCGTAATTCTCCTATTTTAAAGAGCATTTTTCTTTGCACTGCCCTACCCATGGGGGAGAATAGACAAGAATGAAAAGAATTTCTGCTTGCATAACCCAGTGTTGAAGCAACTCTCCCCTACGATTTAACTTTCAAAATATCCCCAGACAAGATTATGAAAACAAATGATGTGGTGTGGAGACCATAGAGACAAAGTACAGAAACTTCATATGAAATCCATTTTATCACCTAGGTAAGCCAAATCAAGGCTTCATGATGATCAAGTCATGCTGAGTTAATACAAATGGGGGGTAAAATACGAGAGAGTATAGAGAGGATTATTGATAGATCTGCTGCTAAATTTGGAAAGCCCCTATAAGCGGATACTCTTGGTGCATTGTGTGCTTGTGGCGGCTGTGTGTAACTGTGTCCATCTGGCTGGGTTACAAGACAAACTTCAGAGCAGGGCCAGGGAAAACAGGTCACTCTGACAAGAAAACAGTCTTGACAAAAGCTCCTCTCAACGTCCACCTACACCAATGAGAGCGCTTCCTCAATGGAGACTGGAGGCTTTGTTCTCCATTGATTTCTGTAGGCCGCAATTTCACCCCAGCTTCGAGGGTGTAATTCATATCGGGCAGGCAGTGATGCTGTCTGTATGCACACACACACACTGCAGGTCAGATACTCCAAACCATGGGCACCCAATTGTGTGGAAGCAGAAGCCTAAAGTGAGGATGCAACTGTGCTCCCTCATTTGCTCCTTGGGGAATTTCTTTTAAGGTAACGGTGTATCAATGATTGTGAAGCAGCCTGACTTGTTGATGACTGAGGACACTAGAGGCAGAAGTGAGAGATGCAGAACTCTCTCTCATTTATAATCAACAGAAGCAGGCTTAGCTTTGCATTTACACGGGTAAATGAAATACGATTAAAGCTTTATAACAGACATTGGCATGTGTATGACACATATGTGAGATGTTTTGGAAAGCTTTCCAGCTACTGTTTTCCTTGTTCTACAGAGTTCTACAGAGTTCTACAGCACTGACAGCACTGAGACAAAGATATAGGGTCTTTGTCCCTAGATATAGTTATAATCCCTAGATATGGAAAAAACACAAGACCAAAATAACCCATGAAGTACAGTGCTATATTTGTTGTCTTCATCCCCCACTCTCTCTCTCCCTCTCTTTCTATTTCTATCTAATGCATACAAACATTAGAGAGACAGAGAGGAGAGAGACAAGGGGATAGCATGAGAGACAGAGGAGAGAGAGAGAATGAGAGAGGAGAGAGAGATAGGGACAGTCTCTGTATATAAGGTCACACAGAGTGCATAGCCACATAGGTCTGCTCCCCAGCGGCCCTGTGTGTCACAATACACTGTAGAATCCATCTATATCACGCCGACCTATAGCTTTACAGTTCTGTTCATATGACGGAGGAGGACCACTACACATTCCCATTATCATAATAGCTCAGTCCTAATTTGAAAAGCATGCGCTTCAAATATAGAAAGTTGTTTTAGGTTTTTCAACTCGCCTGTCAAACAATTTGGTTGTGTTTTGAAATATAATTGCGGAACTGTAACGGCGAAACCAAAACACGGCTGCGATTTGGGTTTCTAATGTTTCTAATTTGTTAAAATATGCTGAGTGAATGACAAAAGTTTAACTTGAGCCTGCCAAGAAAAACACATAGGACACCGGGCCTGTGGAAAGACAGACGTTCTTTTTCTAAACGCAATCAATGTATCCTTTGTTAATGGAGAAAGGCTAGAGCAGAACAATCGCCAAAATCATATAGAGTACTTTTTTTATGAAAGTTATGGCTTTTTGAAAATTCCCGTGAATGCTTTAAATGATGGAAGTCCATAAAGAGACAGAAAATGGGCTGGAAGATCCTTTTACCTCAAGCAAAGACCACCCCTGCAGGTATTCAGTTATAGCCTTTGCCAGACTTATTTAACTGAATCTGTTGACCTTACAAGGGGAATAAAATTCACATTGCGTATTTAATATAAAGATTAAAATAATAACAGCTGGGGCCTTTTTTTCAGCAATTACAGTCACCTAAACAACTGAATGTTGTACTATAAACTATGATGATGAGGACAATTGCAATGTGAGCAGGCTGGATGTTTGAGACTCTTGTGACTTTTCCTCTGAAAGAGTAGTTCATGAGTCATTGATAAATGTATACGTAGTGAGAAGAGGTGGAGAAAAAGAAAGAGAGAGACTAATGGATCAATCTACGTGATTCATGCAGTGCAGTGACTGGCCCTGGCCAGATGCTCCGTCCTGCCGCCTGGGGCATTTACCGCATGGCTGTGTGTGTGTGTGTATGGCTCTTGGCCACGGGTTTTTTGAGGAAGCTGAAGCTGTGAGAGAGGCCAGAGAGTATTTCATACCTGCCCCCTTCCCTTCCTCCCCCCGCCGAGCTGAACAACGGCCTCTCACATCGCTGGAGTTTCTCACCTCACCGAGCCCAACACAAACACGGCGCGATGTGGAAAAAAGATCCTCTTTCCCCAAGAGTGGGCCAGAGAGCTTCACCAGATGTTTATAAACCATAACTTTGAAATATTGCACAAAAATGCTTACAGCCTGTCACATTGTGTTAATGCTGAGAGGAAGGCACGAAAAAAATCTAATCATTTCCAGATGAGTTTTTGTCTTCTGTTTTTTCTTCTTCTTCCTCTTCTTCTTCTTCTTCTTCTTCTACTTCTTTCACTTTCTCCTACTCTCCCATGGAGTAATCATGCAGAAATGTGAGGAGTGTCCAAGCTTCATAAATTTGAAATATGCACTGAGCTTTCCATTTTCTCTTCCTTTGGATAACCCCCCACTTCCCCCCACCCAGGCTGAGAAATATGAAAAACACAGAATGGAAATGGGCTACATAAAGCTTGGGAGGGAGGAAGGGATGGGGGTGGGGGTTAGGTGTGGGCAGCAGGGGTTAGGTTTGGTGGGGGTGGGTGGCTGTGGGGGGGTCAACGGAAGAGTTACTGCACTCTGGTTCATTATAAAAATCAGCTCGGAGTGTTCGCCTTCCTGAGGGCCGCCCCTGCGCTGTGATTCTGTGGTGGCAAGCATCGAACATTCATCATAATTTTTGCAAAAAATAACCCTATAAAACATGTAAAACGTGGCTCGTGCTGGCACCTTGCTCATTTTCACTCACTGCTGAGTCCAAAATGAAAGGAAAGACGGGGAAAAAAAGCAGCTATAGTTCCAGAAAATTAGGCAAACAGCAGTGTAACGACGAGTTTTACAACATTGCCGTTTAGTGTCAGAAACAACTCAAACTGGCAAAAGGCTCTGCATGCTTTCTGGCTCTAGCTGATGAAGGTGGAAGCTCAGCATGAGGAGTGAAAGACTGCGGCCCGTTTGGGGTGCTACAGTCAGTCTGAAGCCAAAAGCACACCCAAAATGTCAGAAGTGATGGAGCTGGTCTAGAAGTCATTAACTTGAGGCAACCCTATAGCCAGTGGTTAAATTGGAATTAGAAAGGTGGAGGACTCAATGTTGTATTAAACCATTGTGCCTCAGTGGCTGCAATATAGGGCCCCAGCAACGAGGGGAACCATGAGCATAAAAGTTAATGGAATATTAGTACTAGGTGTAAACTTACACTGAAGGAGTAGAATAACTGGATGGTTATACTACCATAGACATAACTAAGCTGCCGATGCTACATTAGACATAATGATACAAAAAATAGGCACTTTAAAATACGTGAGTGGTTTCATATATTTAAAATATATTACATCTACACAATTAACAAAAAGCAAATTGTTTTGATGTGATGTTTTAATTATCTGTAAACACACTGTAATTATGAACCATTTATTTCAGTGTAGCTAGTTTCAGTTAACTTTAGCTTTAAGTAGTCGAACCTTACAGAAAATTAAGGCCACGTAGAAAAGTCGGCATCATAGGCGAAAACTTAAGCCTGAACAAAAACAAACTGGATAATCAACTGGAGTTGGCAAAGGAAAGATCACTGTATAGGCCTAAATCAATAAAGCTGCCCAGTATAAGATTTTCTTTGGTGGCAATGTGTAATTACAAGCAACATGCAGAAGAACACTTATTATGGGCTTTGCTTCAGATCGCCACAAGCAGATGAATCGAAAAAGAGATAGTACAATGTTGTCTGAAAAACTGTAGGAAACTCTGATCAGATGCCTCTGACTTTCAAATTAAATTTTGCAGTGTGACTTGCAGCAGTGTACGTACTTCACATTTTAGTCAGTAATGCTACTGTATTTTTTTTTTTAGCAAACTATAACTTACGTAGTGCTGCTTCAAAAGTTCGGTCCGGTGGCTTTAGTAGCATTTTTGCCGGACTGTCAGACTCCACACTTTCAGTGAATATGGTAGTGGTTCAAGTCACTCATTGAAAGTAAAAGCTGGCAAGTGTTTTTGTCCCCTCAAAGTCAAATAGAGCAGTGGTTTTTCAACATCAGTGTCATAACCTCCTAGAGGTCACAAGACGGAGGTCATGGTAGCAGTCAAAAAAGTTTTTGTCATTGTCATTATATGGAAAAATAGAAAGCCGCTGTGTTAGTAAAAGCACACTTACACCCAGAGATGTAAAAGACATCTAAATGGTGCATCTAGATTAGACTTACCAAAGCTACTAACCAAGCATCTGCATCTACATGCATCTACAAGCTAGATATGGGGATAAATATTTGTCTGTGATTGTTACTCAGCTTCTATTACTTTTTGAATGACTAAGATGCAAAAACGAATATCAAATGATACATTTAAAAACTGTAATTAACGCCTATAATGTCCTATAACTATAATGTATGGTTAGCAAAGCAAAATTATCATGTGTAATAATGTTCCCAATGTTCTGTCCTAGGGGAAACTACACAAGCAGCAGCACAGTCATGTATTTATAACAGCAATGGACTCCAGAGGCACCCTTTCAGTGCTGTGTTCAAGTGGGACTGAAAGATGAATCATTTTTACATTGAAATGTCAAATTGAAAGGACACAATTTGCTGCCAAATTTTATAACAGCCTACATTATCAACTTTGTTGCTGTAACAAACTTAAAGTGGGAAAATTTAACGTAATAACATGCCACATGTGAAGCACCTGTTGGTGGCCTCTCAGAAACAAGCCATGTGCTGTGTACATGAATACAACCATAATTAACTGGCTGTCTGGCATGTTAATGGGCTCCGATCAAAAAGTGGATACTCTAGTCTTCTTGGCCTGGACCTCCATTTATTTAGAAATAATTTATTTATAAATAATAGTCGCAATTTTAATTACAACATGGGTCAGAAAGAAATCACAATCCAAAATTTTGCCCAAATCATTCAGCCCAATGGTGATATCCACAGATATGACGTAGTCTGCTTGAGGAAGAAATGGGAAAAGAGTTGGTATAGTATTACAGAGGATCACAAATCCCAACATACATTTTTGGGGAGAATACGGATCAGTGAAGTCGAGAACTCATGACCAAGCGGATGCCAGAACGTGGTGCCAGGATAGTTTGGTCACTACTGACTACAGCACAACACCATTTACCCATGGCTAATGGGTCAGCACTGAAGCACTGCAAACAAGGTTTTGAATTGAAATGTTCAGGTCCATCTTCATGGCCGTCCATATGTGGATGTAAAAGATAAAGGTAAGACAGGAATACAATGAAATAGAAAATGTTTTTTCCCTGCCCTCCTAGTGATCCACATATACACACACACTCACTTGAACCTAGCTGGACAGGTGTCCTCACATAATCAGTCCTTTGGACGGACAGTCATGGTAGATCCATTTTATCCTATCTCCTTCACTACAGATCAACCAGGGCTTAAACAACATGCCTAGAACTGATTCATGAAAAAGCCCCATATCACACAACGCACACAGTCAGGCTGGAAAGCATTACTGCCATACAGTCCCACCTAACCTCCCCCGAGGCCACAGGCAAGAGCTAAATCACACTCCTCTTCACCTCTCCATTAAGCACATAACACTCACACGCACACACACACAGACTCAAGCGTAATTGGGATACATACATAAATTAGACGTGCAAAGTTTGCTCCCCCCGGAACACAAGTTTCTTGGTCCTTGAGATTAAGCACTCATCTCCGTATTGACGTGCCTGCGCGGCTGTAGGTTTCGATTTAAGCCCAATCGATTCCTTTAAGTATCTAATATAAGGAAGACAGGCCGTAAACACGTCAAATTAGCGGTAACAAATAGCGGCGCACAAGCAGAGGGGGTTGTCGAGGCCTACGAGAGGGACAATACATTAGGAAGAGTTATATGTGCCTGCCCTCTCCGGCACACCGGGGTTAAACAGAGCCTTGGCAGCCTCCGCTCCAAAGTGGATGGGGCCGTGCGGTGGTCACACACTGTTTCATTGGCCGAGCTACAACAGCAACAAGCAGAGATTAATGGGAATCTGTAGCTGATTTTCGTGGGCAACGGGGCCTGTAAACAGGAGGCTTTCACAAGCCCTCCAGCCCGGAGGAGACGAGCCAGGAGCTGGGCACGGTCTCCGCCAAGATAGAGGGAGCAGGGGGCCACCGGGATGGATGCAAAGATGGAGGGAGAGACATTTCACAATCACACACACCATGGACAACAGAGATGGATGGACAGAGACAAAAGTAAGCCAAAGGGGCAGGCTGAAGACATAGCAAGATAAAAGAGAGAGAGAGCGAGACAGAGAGACAAGGAGTGAGACAGAAACCATGAGTGAGACACACAAAGAGAGAGAGGAGAAAGGAAGAAAGTGAAAACAAACTTGCACATTTATTTTCTCTCTCTCTCAGTATTTATAAAACAGTGGAAATCTCTCTCTCCCTTAATAAACCGTAATTCCTTTCACAGGGATTTGTGTATTGTTTTAAGGCAAGCTGGAGCATGTTTCGCCTTTATGTCATTGTGTGCCGTAGGAGACTAAACGTCTTGTTGAATCTCGTTGCCACTCTCATTAAAACACCTTCATTTCTGTCACTGTTTGCATTTTTACCAGTTCAGCATTTAAATACAGAATAGTCTCATTAAATTGCAAATCTTCCATTTTCTCTCACTGATACACAACATTAATCACCAATTAGCTCAACCTGTGACTCTGCATTTCTCCCATTACAAATATAATGGCACTTAATGATGCTTAGGAAACATAATTAAACGAACAGAATATATAACATGCGAAACCACCACAAAGCATCAATCACCGTGCTTCTGTCAGTTGGCCACATAAGATTCCAGTCAGCCAAACACTGCACTAGTGTGACCCCATTAAGAGCAAATCGAACCGGTGCTGCCCTTCATTCGGGTGTCTCTCAGAACCAAGGTGCAGCATTGTGGCGAAGACTTTTTGTTAGCATACAACAGTTTTTCTGTTGTTTCACCCTGAACTGACATTCTGGCTTAAAATTAGAATTTAATATGTTATTTTACTTTCTACCTTAGCTTCTTCATTGTATGTGTAGTCACCAGTTTATATTTTGTTTTGGTTCATGCTATCTCACTACAATACCCAGCATGCATTATGCAAATATGCAAATATATTGTGTAGGCTAATCACCAAGCAAAGGGAAGGGAAGGAAAGTCAGGGGTAAGTTTACAATGAATTAAAGGTGCTGCACATTAAAGGATGGACATCTTAAGGTGCCGTGGTTCAGTTATTTTTGATACTGTGTTATTGTTCCAAATGATGAAATTGCAGTACAAAACAGAAATACAGTTGTTACAAGCTTTTTCCTAAAACATACGGCAAAATCTGTAGCGCAGATGATCTCACCAGCACATACCTCATGAAGTAGAAGCAGTACCAAATCAAGGGATACGAAGTTAAATTGGATATGGCTTAGCAAAATATTCACCTGTTATATTGTACCCTTTGCAACTGTGCTTGTAAGACTGTGCTTATAAGATTTGACTGTGGTTCCAGCTAAACGGTTTTTCCTCCTACAATGAAATGAATGGCTAATTAAATGGCTTTGAACGCAACCAGCTTAGTTCTGCACTTTTCTGAGGTGTTAGCCAGTCCTGACTGATAGCCTATGTGCTACAGGCTAATAAATACAACCAAGGTAGCATTAACATAACTCTTATCTTTGTCATTAAATGAAACTGTAAATAAATCAGGAATTCTTTGTTCAGGAAAACACCAGAAACAAACGTTTTTTAGTTAGAGAATTAAACCCAAACTGTTAGGTCTTGCGAGTTTTAGCTTTTAGATTGCTGTACTCCTCATCTGACAAGTTGTTTCTGACGTTTGAGAAACCCAGATTGCTGATGGTTTAAAGACAGCTGCTAGAGTTATACAAATGCAATGACATATAGCTGCCTATCTTCTGCATCACTAGCTGGCAGAACAAAACCTCACAAAAAGACCACAGAAGTCGTGCGTCATTCTGTAGTCCGTGTTATGCCCATATTTGACACCCGGGGTCTGAACTAGATTTCTCTATGGCCAAAACGAATGGGGTTTTCTGGAAAATCGCCTCTATGGCTCCCTGTGGTCAATAAAATGTTCAGAACCCGATACGTCTTGTTCTGTGTACGTTTTTCTTTTGAATGTCACTGGATCCTCGGAATCATGAGGTCGTTAAGGAGTCGTAATACTAATATTGCTAAAAGTAAGCTAATGCTACTGCGCATCAAACTGACGTCACTGAGCTACAAGGAAGTAAGGTGGGCTAAGGGTGTTCAGGTGAGTGCTACATGCTGGAAATGTTTTATCATAGCGAGCATTTATAGACAGCTCTGTACATAAAACCTGTAGGCAAGATATTTTGATAACCTAAATTATCTCATCAAAAGTACGAGGCAAAGGTCAGCTTCTTATTGACCTGTATGTTCGAATGTTCTTGTTCCATCTTAAATGGTGAAGCAGTCACAAAAGCTATCACAAACATTAGCAAACGGGATGAAACAGTACTGATCTATTGGTTCTGTTAATGTTCTCCACCTGCAACTTCTTCACCCATTTATGCATCTCCATGAAACTGAACTCGCCTTTGGCGCCAGCTTCTTGATCGAAATTTCCCGTTCCACCTTAAATAACGCAGCAGTTATCAAAACGCCACAGGAGTCAGGACGTAACTAATCTAATTAAGGTGGAACAGGAAAATTAGATCAAAACGAGGGATTAAAATAATAATAAGGATATTCTAATAGTCCAAATCAGATTATCAGGGCCTCAGTAGTGATTAAGTTGAGTCTGCACTGAATTAACCTGAGAGCTTGTTGAGCTGGTCAGAGCGTGCTATGAGCAGAAGTTATAAACTATGAACTGTGGTGTTTCAGTTCAGATCAGATGAAGAATAAATTATTGCACCATAACCTACATAATTATTCTTTTTTAATGTGCCCTGATTCCGTAAATAGGAATTCACTACCACACATTAGCAAATCCTGCTGTTTGCGCGGTTTTAAGAAGGCTGATGTAAATTCTGTACACAGTAGCATTAGCTTACAGTCATCAATGTTCATATTTCAACTCATTACTGACCTTGCTTAAGATAGAATGGAACCAATATACTTTGTATGTGTGTACATATGTTTTTTTGTTATTAGAAAGTCATTTACATTTCTAAAATAACAAGAGTACCCTAGTAATCCTAAGCAATTGTCATGTCATGTCATTTTTTTCTGCTATGAATCCATTAGAATCCATCCAAATAAATCCAAATCCACTTATCCAAATAAAGAATCATCTCACATCAGCTTGTTTAGGAATGTTTGAGTGGTCTTGCCACCATGGCCTTTTATATTAGGTTGTGAGCTTTCTTATTATTACATCATTGGCAAATTTCTGTCCTGAAAATGTAGAATAAGCTAAATTTTAAGATATTATATTTTCAGCAATATAATGGAAGAATATACAGGAAGAACTGCTACTCACTATTAACAGCATATGATTGTAAGGGGTGTGTGCTAAAGTGTGAAAGTTTAATTTTGGTAGCGAAAAAAGATGCATGGTTAAGGAATAGAGACAGCACAAGCCCAATTTTGCTTAAGGCCCTAAGAACTCTTGGACTGGGGTGGGATTGAACACACCAATTGCTGAGAATAAATAAGAGACATTTTTAATGAAAGTACATCTTAAAAGCAAAAGAAAACCTACACTTCATACTGTAACCTATGACAGTTATCAAACACACTGGCTGTAACCCACTGCAGCCATGTACTCCTGACCTAGCCACTTAGCTTTCATGGATTTATTGTAGCAGATCTCCGTTCATTTATCAAGCCCATGATGTTTTAATCATAACCACACGTTCAGATAAATAATTACTGCAGTGAAAATAATAAATAAACAGCTACAAAAAAGCCCTGCACTGATACCTGCACTAATGGCTCTGCATTCATTATGCAGCCATCTCTCCTCTCGCGCAGTCAATTTACTCAATCATTGCCAACTGGCAGCAGCCACGGCTGACAGAAATGAATCCACTGTTTTTTACTTTTTTACCAGAGCAATCAAAAGAATGATAATATATGCAGGTTTAAAAAAAAGCCCATAAATATATATCCAGGTTTTGTCTAACAGAGTTCACATGGCTCGGCCCTCACTGGTGGCACGAGTGAGAGCTAAGCAGCTAAATGCAGGCTCCATCATCCATTAGGTCCCTCAGACCCTCTCATTAGGCAGACACATGGCAAATTACCCGCAGCAATTAGAATAAATATCAAACACAACAAGTGGCGCTCCAGCCCGCCTACTGTGGTTCGTCTGATCAGCCACCCAGCAGCCATAGTAATACCCCCGCATGCTATTAAACAGGCTTCGCCACCTCAGCCTTTCTGCTCTGCCTGAGTCAGAGTTTTTTTTCCCTTTCTTTCCTTTCCAGCTCATCAGAGATGCAATGAGGGCCAGAGCTAGTGAGAATGACGACGGGGCTGCTGGCTGAAGCACTGGACAGAGCTGACAATGTGAAATGGTCATGAGAAAATAAAGAGCACAACTGTAGCCTCGGATAGTGAACAGACATCTTTGACTTTACATGTGTAAGGTGGACCAACAAGGTATGAGTGGACAGTGAGAGGATACAGTGTTTAAAAACTCTTGCTCTTTAATTTTGCCCCCCCCCACCAAGTTTTACTATGAACCAAGCCTGTACAGCTTTTGCCATGCTGAATGTATCTCTGAGATTATTATGATGGATGATGGATGGCTATCCATTAAGGGTTGTCTTGCCACTGAATGTTTGGAGCCTTAATGAGAGCTGCATAGCAGCAGAAAGTTTTAATGCTGACCCTATCAGTCACCCTTGATGTAGTGGCAAAACAATAGAAAAGAAGGGCATGTGCAATACAGATACTATTGGCCAAAGGTGGTCAAATGTGCCGGGCGAACAAGTAAAATTCGATTTATGTCTTTGCCCTTTTCCCTGTATCCATCTGTACTGCTATAAATCTTTCAGAGTTCACAAGAAGAGAAAAGTGTCTACAGTGCAAAAATCAGGCCTACTTTTAGAAATGTAGATGGCACCAGAATAGACCTTCATACAAAAACATGTAAGGGTGCATAAAATGAAAATATGACTCTTTGGCAGGCTAATCTGGGGAGACATAAACCTTTCTGACCTCGTAGCTTCAGGTTTATTACTGGGTACCTCAAACAACACGGAGCAACTGGTTTTAGTGAGATGTTAACCAATCACATTTTGCTGCTGTGTACAAACAGAATGTCTCTGTGCTGCACACATATGTGCTTTAATCATCTTTCAAGTGTACTCTTTTAGTTGACACATTATTTGCTTGATTTCTCAGTGCCACAAGGCAAATGTGGCACCTTTTTCATGTTGAAGTGTTTGACAGTGCAGAGCTAAGAAAACCTTGTTGCTCTGAAATGATAACTTCATAGAACAAGGAAAATGTTTTTATTTAAAGCAAAGATTTCAACAAATATCAAATGTATACAACTTTTCTCTTTACCCAAATGTAGACAGTCAGTTAAGATATAGTTTGCTTTTTCAGTTTTGCACTGCAGCTTCAAGGATAATGGAGCTAACAAGTAATGGAAGCATATAGCTACCAGGTCAGTACACTGACATACCAAAAGTCATGGGACCGCTGTATGTAAAGTGATTATGAAGTGGTGTTACATCACTGGGTGGCTTGGAAATGCCCAAACTTGTATAAGTTGTGAGGTGTTAACTTGTGAGTGAGGTTGAATCCTGGCCAGCATGCTCATGGCAAGGCGACGTGAATTATCTTGCTTTGAACAAAGCATGATAGTGGGAGCCAGACGGATGGGACATTCCAGTTGTGCAGGCATTTAACATTCCTTGATCGACATTGTCATGCGTATTCTAGAAAGCGTTCATAGAAAGCGTTACCACCTACAATGGACAGCGCAGTGGCCGCCCATGGGTGCGTAATTATTGTGACTTGCGGTCTCTGGCTAGAATTGTCTGTACAAATAAACAAGCGACTTTGGCAGAAATCACATCCACATTCAAAGCAGGAGGCCCCACACGTATATCACAGTGGTCAGTGCAATGTTCTCCAGCTTCAGTGGAAGAAAACCAACTAGAGTGCCTCTGTTAACACCACAACACTGGACACAGCACCTCACCTGGGCTCGTAAGGTTGCTAATTGGACCCTATTGGTGTGGTCCGATGAGTCACGGTACCAGTTGTTTTGGGCTGATGGTAGGGTTTGTGTGTGGTGCAGACCCCATGAAGACATGGACCCCAGTTGTCAACAAAGCACTGTATAGGCTGGTGGTGGTTCCATACTTGTGTGGGATGTGTTCCACTGCATGGGTTTGGTCCATCGGTTTGTCTAAACATATTATTGACCAATGCCCACTACGCTTCACTGCTTGGTAAACTCTGATAATTCAAGTCGTCTTGCCATGAGCAGGCTGGTCAGTGTTCTAATAAATGTAGTATTAATTTAATGCCTAGAAGCCAAAGCCTGCATGATTCAACATACAGTCATCTTGCAGCCTTCAAGCTACAGGCATGATTTACATAGCAGAACATTCAGCAAACACAGCCCTGAATAACCAGCATGATCGAGTATGTGATTGAGCCACATCATTGAGCATGTGATGTCAACATCAGTGAGTAAATCGGCTCAACCTCCCAATATCCAGATTGTAGCTCTCTGCTGTTAGCCTTCATTTTATAGAGAGTAATCCAGCTCCAAAAACCTACAGCTAATAACACCTGATCACCACAAAAACAGTGAGCCTGTAATTTAGATGATGTGCTCCAGTCGATGAGGGGTAGAATAATGCTCAAGGGGGTGCTGTTCCTATAAATGACCTACTGCACTGCAGTCTTTCACTTAAAATATATAATATGGCCCTGAAACATATTTTAACACATACATATAAATACTATGGTAAGATGTATTATACAATTAATCATATTTAACACTGTCTTTCAATTTGCATTGAATTTGAGCTTTAAAAACTGCAACTCAAAAAGATTGGTGTGCAAAAAACAAAAAAAAAAAATGTCCACCTTGTCCTAATCATTCACAGTATTTTCACTCAGTGAAAAGCAAGAAGCAAGAATGAATCATCCTAAGAATTACTGCATTTTCAGCTCACAGAGACTCCAAACACACACTATCTGAAAAGGTGTGAGCTCACACTTGTTATCAAAGCTGATGTGGACTCTCATCTCTCAGCTCTCTGGACTCTGATGTGTAAATCACGTGACTGTTTTAACCTTTTGTTTATAAAATGAGCGCTAAAAGCAGAGAGCATATATAATAGTAGTGAGTGGATTTTTTGCTGGTGGTTGGTCAGAGGTGGGTGAAATCACCTTGCTTATGTGAGGGGCAGGGCTGCTGATTGTTCTGTTATGTAAATCATGTTGTTTTTTAAGCTCTTTGTTATTCAGTAAAGGCTGACAGCAGAGAGCTACAATCTGGACTTTGGGTGGTTGTTGAGTCGGATTACTTACTGATGCTGACATCACATGCTCCATGATGTGATGCTGGCTGTTCAGGGCTGAATGTTCTGATCTGTAAATCATGCCTGTAACTTAATCTGTTCAGAATAATAAAGCCTAGATTACAACTATACAAGTTGCAGTAATTTGACACATATGGTCTATATGGATCCTGCGTTGTGCACAGGGTCACAATCATATTGGAAAAAAGAGCCATCCCAAAACTGCTGCCACAAAGTTGGAATATTGTCCAACTGTCCAAAGTGCCTTTGTATCCTGTAGCATTAACATTACCCTTTCCTGAAACTAAGGGGCCTCTGAAAAACAGCCCCAGACATTATTTCTCCTCCATCAAATTTTTACTGTTGGCACTAAGCATTCTGATAAGTAGCATTCTCCTGGCACCCGCCATACCCAGGTTCATCCATCAGACTGCCAGAAACTAATCACCACTCCTTAGAGTTGTGTGTAGTGATCTTAGGCTTGTGTGGAGTTGTTCGGCCATAGAACCCTATTTCACAAAACTCCCGACGCACAGTTCTTAAGTGCTAAAGTTGCTTGCAGAGGCAGTTTAGAGTGCTTGGCTATATGTCTGATTTTGTGTCCATGTTAGCAATGGGTGTGGCTGATGCACCTGAATTCAATAATTAGGAGAATCGATTGGCTTTCCCTCTGGTTGGTGAGTAGAGAGAAGACAATCTTGATATTAATTGGTTACCTATAATGACATATGCCATTTTTTATGGCACTTAATTTAAATGTTGACAATTTTCTTAACTTTAACATTAGCTTTAGACTTTTTAGAATAGAAGGAGCGTGCTTGAGAGAGTTCGAAAAGGTGTCATTTAAATACCCTCTTCGCATATGACAGCGGCGATTTGTTGCAGTGACATCTGATTTGAACATCGTCTCTGAAGAGTCATAAGCAGGACATGGCAGACAATAGCACCTGGTGTTTTAATGCAGTAGCATGTTTTTCTGGGCTCTGACGTCCTGGCAGGCAGGAGCTCCTTGCTGCTCTGTCTCTTTATGAAGACATGTCTGAGGAGTGCCTGAAGTGCAGGGAGACAAGCAATGCCTGTATTTTAGGTTAGTGTGAGTGTGTGTGTGTAGAGAACTGAAGGCCCTGGGGCTGAAATGCAGTCCCTACCCCCTCTTCCCCATTTCCCCGTCCCTGTGGCTCGGCCCCTGGTGTTTTTGTGTGTTGTGCGTTGACAGGCGCGTATCCCACGGGAAGACCATACACCCTCCCAAAACACCACCTGTACCCCCCAGCTCTGAGCCTGGGCGACGCTTTCTTCCTTCTGTCTCCTGGTGCCTTCCCCCATCGCTTCCAACGTCTGTCTGTGATCTTGCACGTCTCACTCTCTCTCTTCTCTCTGCAGGCTTGGAAGACGCCTCTTTCTCTCTCTCTCTCTTTCTTACGCTCTTTTTCTCTCTCTTTTCCTCTTTTTGTGCACACCCCTCCTCTCTCTCTTGCCTTGTTATTCATTCTCATTTTTTCTTCTCTTAAGTCCGCCATCTTGGTCTCATTCTTCCCTTGTTGCCCCTTTTCTCCCTTCTACCCAAGCTCCCTGGTGGGACCCCTGTTTTTTTCCCCTCAAAGATGCCTTTCAGCTCTCCTCTCCTCTATCACTAGAAAGACGCTTCCCTTTATTAATTTATTTTGCTGCTACTGGCGGGGCTAGCTCTTGCATGTAGCGCTCTTGATCTTCAGGTATTATCTGAAAGGATGCTGCCCGGGGAGAGCTATTCATGCGCTACAGAACACCTTCACAGCAGCTGCTGGCAGGGACTGCAGGCCAGAGATGCCTCAGCACTGTAAGAGTGAGCTCATTGCTTGGTATGGCCAGTTTTCATGAGAACCTAAAAGAATTTAATGCAAAGGGATTTCAAAGTGCTACAAGTATCTGAATCAGAGTGATACAAAAAATGGAAAATGGTCAAGACCATCATTGTAACTTTTCTTTATTCTTTTTTTCACACCATCCTAACAATTCTTGGACGTCCCATTCTCAACCTCACATACACTCATAAAAAAAAATAGGTATTAATTTTTATATTTCTTTATTTGCAATCCAGAACCATATACTTACACTTACTTTTTTTTATTCATAATTTTCTGCTAAGTTTGGTTGTCACCATTTCCACCCTGTAGGTACAGGGGTTGGACAATGAAACTGAAACACCTGTCATTTTAGTGTGGGAGGTTTCATGGCTAAATTGGACCAGCCTGGTGGCCAATCTTCATTAATTCCACATTGCACCAGTAAGAGCAGAGTGTGAAGGTTCAATTAGCAGGTAAGAGCACAGTTTTGCTCAAAATATTGCAATGCACACAACATTATGGGTGACATACCAGAGTTCAAAAGAGGACAAATTGTTGGTGTACGTCTTGCTGGCGCATCTGTGACCAAGACAGCAAGTCTTTGTGATGTATCAAGAGCCACGGTATCCAGGGTAATGTCAGCATACCACCAAGAAGGACGTTTTCCTCCACCAGCATCACGTAGTGACCTGGCCACTATCCTGCAAGAAGAATGGCTTAAAATCCCTCTGACCACTGTGCAGGACTTGTATATGTCATTCCCAAGACGAACTGACGCTGTATTGGCCGCAAAAGGAGGCCCTACACCATACTAATAAATGATTGTGGTCTAAAACCAGGTGTTTCAGTTTCATTGTCCAACCCCTGTACATCCTCTTGTATCTACACTCATTGTCCATTTTATCGGCTTCAATTACCGTATAGGTGCAGTTTGTAGTTCTGTTTCTCTGTGTACTTTGTTAGCCCCCTTTTCACCCTATTCAATGGTCAGGATCCTCACAGGACCACTACAAAACCATGTCATCAGGTGGATGGTGGATCATTCTCAGCAATGCAGTGACACTGATGTGGTGTTGCATGTTATGTGGTGTTGCATGTTATTATTTATGAGTGGATAAGACACAGCAGTGGGATAATTAATTTGAAACCAATGAATATCAATAAAAAAAAATAAAACTCAGTTAAGCCATTGGGCAAATTATCAATTCGGTTCTCGACCAACAGATTTTATTTGAACATGTCCGACAGTAATTTTCAACCTGTGTGCTTGGGCCCTCAGTGTGTCATGGTGAAACTGTAAAAACGTGTTACAATGCACATTTAACCAAACATAATTTTAAATAAAATATGATAAATATTGGTGCTTATTAATGAAAATTAAACATTCTAATAAAACAGCTCTTGTTGACAACTGAAACAAGTCACTACCACTCTGTGCTGTTTGCTCAGAGGTCTTTATAAAGATTAGGAAGGATAGCGAATAGGTATACTATATGGACAAAAGTAGTGGGACGCCTTTTAATCACTGAATTTAGGTGCTTTGTTCATCGCCATAGGTATATAAAATCAAGCACATAGCCATGCAGTCTTCTGTCACAAACATTTGTTTCCATGGCCATTTCTCAACCCAATCAAACAGCTTTGAGATACACTAGAATGCAGATTGTGAGCCAGGCCCTCTTGTCCTGCATCAGTGTCTGACTTCACAAATGCTCTTCTGAATTAATGCAAAATGCAAAAATTCCCACCGACATCCTATGGGATGTCATAAATGCCACTGTAAGTATAGTATGTAGGTGTCCCAGTACTTACATAGTGTATTAAAACCTGTCAGATTGCACCAGAAGTCCATTTGTATCTTTTCTTTCTTCAAGGCTGAATGTAATTTGGCGCCAGAACGTAATAGGTGAATGTTTGGAAAAAAATTTGGAAACCTGTTATGGAGAATGGGCTCTTTTATTCTGTTTTTGTTGATATCTCTTGACAACAATATCTAAGACCACCTTACCCCAATCCTAAGATGCACTAGAGACAAGACCAAGTTCAACAATGTTGAAACCAAGACCACACTTAATCAGAATCAGAATCAGAATCAAGCTTTATTTGCCAAGTATGTTCACACATACAAGGAATTTGTCTTTGGCTACATTAGCTCACAGTGCACAAAAAGTGACAACATTTCACACAGTAAACACACATCCTAACACACACACACACACACACACACACACACAGTACCTTACATACCTGTACACCTTACATTGTGTGGAGTTGTATATGTATATTAAAGTGCTGAGTGCAGCAGTCCCGATGTAGAGGCAGATTAAGGCTTACAAAGTGCAGTGCAAGAAGAAACACCAGTCTGAGACATTAAGTACAGAGGATGGAGTGATGTGTGAAACTGTTACTAAGATAAATTAAAAGTGCACTACAGCAAGAACAGGAAGTGACAAAAGTGTCCCGAATATGGATTGTAATGTCCATTGTGGTGTTCAGCTGTTCATGGGTGTGATGGCATGCGGGAAGAAGCTTCTCTGTAGTCTGGTTGTCTTCATCCTCATTTGTCAAAAGCGCCAGCCTGAGGGAAGACGCTGGAACAAGTGATGGCCAGGGTGTGATACATCAGTGGTGATCTTCTCTGCACGCTTCCTGGCTCTGGAAGTGTGCAGATCCAACAGTGCGGGTAGTTTAACTCCAGTGGTCTTCTCTGCAGGATACTTTTAAATACTACATCCTCATCATACAATGCTACCAGTTATGCGATCAGCACACAATGCTACCAGGCTGCTCCTTTTTTCTTGCCAAATACTGAGGTAAAACTTATTTGCTCATTTTTTGTGTGTGCCACAGTGACTGGGTTACTGACAGGGTGAATCTCAGTCACAGCGGAGACAATGCAAATAAGACCATCCCCAGCATCCCCTTTTAATACTGCCAGGAGTAACTAGCCAGCCACTGAATCACATTAACCTAGCTCCTGATTCGTCTGTGCAAAAAAAGGGGCAAGTGTAAAAAGTTTATAACCACTTTTGTACCTAGCTTTAACTTTCAAATAACGTTAGTTGTTTGTATTCCTCATTAGTGCTAACTTACTTAGTTAACTATATTGTCCTGCTATATTCTTAGCAAATATTGCCCAAATATTGTTGTTGCTAAGTTGCTTAAAGGAATGAACATATACAAGAGCTGATAAACTGTTAATAAACAAAAGTTTGTGTTATGTTACTATTTACATATCTACACTTAGAAGTCTATAAAGTTAAAATCCTCCCCAGGGCTTGGTTTCAACTGCCTGACTTTTCTAGTTTTGCTTCAGCAAGCAGCAAAGGTGATCAGGCATTTACAATAAAATCATGGTAAGGGTTTTTATTTAATGCACTTTGATTACCCACATCTGGTTATTTAGGGTGACCGTACGTTCTCATTTTCCTGGACGTGTCTTCTTTTTCACCTAAAAGTATGTCTGATTGGGATTGCTAATTCGCTAAAAATGTTCGGGTTTGGCTTTCTACAGTCAATATTCATTGTCTTTGTTATTGCAACGCTTTGATCTTTCTTTTTATGTCCCGCCTGCCAAGCTGGCACATACCTGCAGGGCCGACAGGGACACGAGGTCAAGTGGGCATATGACCCACCACTTTTTTAAGCGTTGATAAAAAAGTCTGCTTTCCCTAAACTGCACGGAGCAATGACACTGTGCAAACAGAGAGTCAAACTCTTTGGCAGAACCCATTGAAATCTTATTTTCAGCGGCAGAACCAGTCAGCTGAGGGTGGGTCATTTTCCAAACAGTAAGGCTAGAGATATATTTGCTGTTTGGCCATGTGTTCGAGTATACAACCTGGCTGAGTCGTCAGCACATCTCTTCACATACTTGCCTATGAGCTATGCATGTTGATAACGCTCCCGCTGGAGGGTAGACCAGAGAATACTGACCATAAAAAACTTCTAGATTTAAAGAACGTTTGACTTGTAAAATATATTGATCTCTTGCAAGCTGTTCTGACAGATATGCTTGTCACTGTGCAGTGGTAGGGTTAAGACTTGGTCACACAGCCTTTCTTCAAAACGTTCCACCAGTTTGATGATGCTGAGTGCCTGCACTGACCCTACTGTTTTTGTGCGTACTGCGTCTTGTGCACAAGTAGGGTTAGTTTCTGAGGACGTGCACCACCGACACACCAAATGGATATGTGAGGATATGTGAGGCAGCCATCAAAGCATATGCGGACGCACGTTGTTAACAGCAAGAATATCTCTAGCCTTAAGCGTGAGCTCCTGTTTAGCTACAGCTCACTAATCCAGTAAAATGTTTTTACTGCAATACACACACTAAATCACAGTGAAATTACTAAATGTTTGTTTGAATATTTCTTTTTGCTACTGCTAAACTTTCAGACCTACCTTGGTTGGTGCAGAGCTGTCAAACTCTTTCTTTAGTTCAGTTACTTTTATCGTGTGAAGACTCGTATTCAGGTCTGCACCAAACAACCATGTTAATTCAAGAGGTTGATAGCTAGCTAACAGAGTTTGGTCTCTGAAGCTGAACCCAGTGGTGTGCAGATCAGAACAAACACTGACACTGTTCATGAATAAATTTAAAAAGACATTACATTTTCAGCATGACATTAAATGCATACATTTTCAGCATGACATTAAATGCATTTCATCACTCAGGCAGCTGCATTTTTGGAAACAATACCTTTTGCTAAAGAAGGCATTTGTTATTTGTCTTGCTAAAGAGTGGCTGCTTGTGTCTTAAACTTTAGCCTCACCCCATATATGCTGATACAGTGCCACCAATAGCTCCCTGCAAACAAACCTATAAATAAACCCAACATTCTAGACAATAAAAAAAATAAAAAATTAAAAAATTAAAATGTGTTGCCAGGTTATATGATCAACTTACCTTGTTGTGTAAGATTAATGTGTTCTGGCCAGAAGTGATCAAGCTGTGTAGTTTTCAGCCCAGAACTTTGAGGTTGAGGGTGGCCTGCGGGTTATGTGTTTCCTCAGAGTCACATGAAGCCTGCAACTGCATCTTGTTGAGGTTTGGTTCACGGACAACTGAACATGCTTAAAGGAAAATGCTAACCGCTTAACCCTGTAAAGGTGAGCTAACATAAGGTGAGCTAACATAATGGCACTGAGTGATGGAAGAGAAAAAAGGGCCATCTGTACTTTTTTGGACTCCCAGCCACATATGACTGTATTGCCGCAATTTGCTTTAAAGACAGACAGTACAGTCTGATTTTGAACATCTAAATTTCTTTGAATTGCACAATGAGTATCAGAGATACACTTTTTGTGTTGTTGTGGCACAGCACAAATTGTCTTAAAATAATGAGAGCTAAATAACTCCTAACTTTTGAAAACGCACAAATGGGGAAAAAAAACCTACAATAGCATCCTACAACCTTTAAAAACACATAAAGACTTGCAGACTAAACTGAAATACAGAATTCCATTCAGACGGACACAAAGTACAACTAAAACGAGATGAACATTTAAAACACTGTGAGAGAAATAAAGAGAAAGAAAGATTATTGCAAAGACAGGACAGCTGTAGACTCTAGAGTGAAGTAGTAGTAAAAGTCTGATGTCTGTGCTACATATACAGTATATTCTAAAGCTACTTCAGTACTACATCACTGTGATATCAGTTTTATAAGTGCAAATCAAAATAATCAACAGCACCATTAATGCCAAGAGAGGTCAAGTCTGCTCTACAGAGATTCTGTCTGTGAACGTCAACATTGACGAACAGGACTGACATCTACTCTCAACTACGCCCAGACTGTCATCCATGTCATGTATCAATCATTCACTTACATTAGCCTCCAGAGAGAGAGAGAGAGAGAGAGAGAGAGAACAGAAGGAAAGCACTTGGGATCTATAATGTTCAAAGCAGGCTTTGTGTGCTAAGTGGCTCTCGGCAGGGGTGTGTACTTGAGGTGAAGGGTGGGGGGGTGGCCGTGTCTCTCTCAATAATCCATTAGCTAATGGCTATCTAAAGCTCTTCCTCCTTCCTCCATACAACAGCTGTTTGAACAATAAAACTCAGATTAAGCTGAAGATAAAAGGGTCGCGCTTCACTCCGTTTTATTGTCTTTGCTGGTGTAATGAACCAAGTTTGGTGCATGAAGCCAATTCCAAGACTACTGCAGAATAGTCCCCATCAGTCTAGAAAGAAATTACCTTCAAATTACTCTCCTGTACAAACCACCCACAGTAAATATGTTTATTTTTAGGTGAATAATATTATCCTAATCTTAATCTTATTATTTAGTAACACATATCATCTTATGGATCTGGGGAAAAAGGGTCTTATTTTGTTGTTCACACAACAAAGAACTTTTCTTCTGCTGCTGCTGCTTCTTCTTCTTTTTTTCCCCTGCCCCTTTAGCTTTGTTTATTCCTTTGTTTGCGGTCTCTTCTTTGTTCAGTACACACCAGCAAACAGCCCACTATTGGATCAGGCCTGAAAAAAACAACAGCCCCATACTGCTGAAACCACAGGCTATGCTTTGATTTACTGGCTGATGATATTAATGATTCAAACTTGCATTTCATTACCGTTTCAGGGTCGTTTTTTCGCAGCTCCCTCTGAAGCTCTGGTGCTGAGGTGTTCAGCAGAAACCTGCCAGTGACTTTTACAAGCTAATCAGATCAAGAGGGTCTTAAATTAAATATGCAAACTAAAGTAGAAAAAAAGCTGATGACCGTAAATGCAAATGATGAGTCAATTAAATGCAATGTGCCGTTCAATTAATAAGTTGGGGAGCCCATCATTAACATGTTTGGGCAACTCTTAGTGCACATTCATTCTGCTATCAGGTATATAATACATTAATGAATAGGACTAATTAAAGCATGTTTCTTTAAGGGGGAATCAGTGGGAATGGGATGGGGGGATATGAAGAACGAGATTAGTACCCACAGAGATGTCAGCCCTGTGAGGCAATGGACAATATTGATTGGTGATGAAGCAGTGCAGGGGTTCCAGGTTGAGTTCCAGGTTTTTGTGTAATGTGTTGGAGGCCCCCAGTTATGTTCAGGTATTAGCTGTTATTAGCAATTATGGTCAAGTAACAGAGATCTTGACTATGCTCAAATGTTGGAGATTCTGGCTATGCTCAAATATTAGCCATCCTGCCTATGGTCAAGTGTTCTTCCTATGGTCAAGTGTCCTGCCAAAGGTCCTGGTTATGTCCACATGTGGAGATCATAATTATGGTCAACTAATAGAGAATATGATTATTATCATGTATTAAAGGAACTGAAAAGTTTAAGTGTTGGAGATCATCACTGAGATGAAGTATTAGAGATGCTAATTATCTTGAAGTGTTACAGATTTTAACTATGATCACATATTAGACATCAAGACTATGGTCAAGTATTATTGATCTATTATTGATTATACTCTGGTCAGTTACAGATCTTGACCATTCTCAAAGGTTAAAGCCCCTTCTGAAATTTTTAGACTCCTTCAGAGTGATGTAATATGGCAGGTATTATGTATAATATATGAAACAGGACAGCATGGAAATGCATTTGGACAGGCTGAATAAGTGATACATTTGAATGTGTGTCAAATCCTCACGAATAAAATATGTTACAATAAAGATATTGCCATAAATAAGTAAACTGAAAATTGATATAGTATATTTAATGAACCGCTAAATGAAGAAGAAAAGGACACGTGCAAGATCACAGACAAGAAGTAACTTTAATTTAATATTGTGAATTCTGAAAAGTTATTTTACAGCTTTCATCAAAAAATGTTAACAATCTATACAGTAGTTTTTGTCTTGGTTTTCCCTATCAATAGAACTGCTCAGTGTGTATCCAGTCAAAGACAAAAAAAAGAGAAGGAGACGAGAGAGAGTAAGAGGAGGAAAGGGAGGGGACCAGCTTTTTTTTGGTTTGAGTCTTGTTTTCTACAGAAATGCTTGTTGCTTTATCAGCTGCCCATCCTAATCATTAAGATGGAACTACGTAAAAAGAGGTCATTGTAGAACAGCCATATATTTAGAATTCATATGAAAGGGGGAAAAAGCCCCAATAAAAGAGTGAAAATATGAGAGAAGAGCCCAATTGCGGCTCTGTCATCAGTGGCATCTGTTAAAAAGTCTTTACACACACCCATTCACTCCCACACAGAATCACTCTCACAGAACAGACCCAAAGCCGGCAAATGAAAAGCCATATTCTCTCTCAGGCGGCATCTTGCAGACACTACACTACAGAAACACGCCACTTTAGCCCATTCACAAAGGGCCCTGCACTTTGAAGCCTGATCACTTGGGGCTCTGTTGGCGATATTATTATGAGGGGGGGCAATTTGGCTGACAGAAGAAAGAACGTTAGCAGTGAAGCAAACCCAGTTAACAAATTAGCGTTAGAGCCAAAGAGCCAGTGGCCCCTGGAGCTAAGGGTAGGTCATTGTGCTCTGACTCCCACACATCTCAGTTCAAGTCAGCAGTGCGTACTGCAGCACTGCAAAAAACAGACAACACACGTACATGCAAAAGAGTGCCACCGTCTGCAACGTCAGACCACCAGAACATCACTCTCTGAGCTGATCGTGAACTAGCACAATATGGCTTTTTGGTTTCCCCCCGCCCTCATGGATCTTTGAACCAAACACACATTAATAGAGCACAAACAGAAAATTAAAAAGGCAGCCTTTAGTTTTAAATTAATAATAAAGTGCACCCCCACCCCCTAGCAACACACAGCTGCAGCAGACATTAAATATGAATCATACACTCTCTCCATACACCTCCAAACACCAAGTCTCCTCATTATCCTTCATAATCCAAAGACATACAAAAAGGACAAACATATTCGCATAACCTTCCCTGCCTTGCTGAGCTGGGTCTTATAAACATTATTTCGGTAAAACGGTCCAATTTGTGCTTTTTTCTTTCTTTTTTTTTTCTTTCTTTTGTTCCATGCCGTAAAACCGTCCCTTGAGAAACTTGATGGTATCTTATAACGGAGATGATGATAACTGTACAAGTGATTGTATGCGAATGGGTTTGCATTGTTAAGGCATCTAAACTGCTGGTACTGGTACGAGTGAAAGGAACGACAGAATACACAGATATACAAGCAGGCATAAATAATAACTGAGAAATGAAAAGCAGAGAGAAACATAAGAGGAAAAAAAGAAACACAAAAGAGAAAGAAAGTATTTTCATATTTCATCCAAAAAAATCCCCCCTCTAGTTTCAAACACACTCTCAGAAGAGAATAGCCCATGCATATTATTAGTTTAACAACAGTATCAATTTTTGTAAGCCTCAAAGAGAAAAACAAAAAAGATATAGATTTATATATTCATCATATATATATATATATATATATTTAAAAATCTACATAACTAAATGCNTCCATGCCGTAAAACCGTCCCTTGAGAAACTTGATGGTATCTTATAACGGAGATGATGATAACTGTACAAGTGATTGTATGCGAATGGGTTTGCATTGTTAAGGCATCTAAACTGCTGGTACTGGTACGAGTGAAAGGAACGACAGAATACACAGATATACAAGCAGGCATAAATAATAACTGAGAAATGAAAAGCAGAGAGAAACATAAGAGGAAAAAAAGAAACACAAAAGAGAAAGAAAGTATTTTCATATTTCATCCAAAAAAATCCCCCCTCTAGTTTCAAACACACTCTCAGAAGAGAATAGCCCATGCATATTATTAGTTTAACAACAGTATCAATTTTTGTAAGCCTCAAAGAGAAAAACAAAAAAGATATAGATTTATATATTCATCATATATATATATATATATATATTTAAAAATCTACATAACTAAATGCTATCAGAATAAGATGCTACCTTTTGCCATACATTAAAAAATTCCAAAAAAGGAAAACAAATTCTTTTAACTTACAAATTATACAAAAATAGACAATGGCTTTTTTTTAATGAAATGGAAGCATGGCGAACATGAAAGTAAATACAAACAATCTATGAAGTACAATTTAAAAAATGAAGACAATGGTGGCTGACAAAACGACACATAACCACGTAAAAACCTCCACAATCAAATAAAACAAGGGGAGGAAAAAGCAATGTACAAACTCTAGAGATAAATACATTATGTATATGGATATTTTACAGAAGCTATTCTTTATGTCCAGAACTCAAGTTGTTGCTTTTCCTTTGCTAAAGTTGGCGAGATTGAGTATGCAGTACAGATCACTGGTGATGCTAAACTGACAAGCTGCCTTAAGACATTTTGATATAAATATAAGTTTTGGCAAAAAAAAGCATATGTACAAAATATATCACTACTAAAGGGAGCAAAACTGTTGTTTGTGGGGTATTTGACACATATTGAAGAGCAGGCTATTACAGTGATGGCAAAATATCAGCATCCTCTTCTTATTCAAGTCATTTCCTTCACGATCACCAGAGGAAAAACAAACACAAAAGAAAAAAAGGGGGTTGTTCTAGCAGCCGGCACTGAGCATATATTCTTCATCCGTGTCCCTTCATTAAATCCTTTATCAAATGGAACAAAGGTCATAATCACAGTCTAAAGTTTTTTCTTTTTTTCTTATTAAATATGTGAACAAAAAACTTCTTATGGCTTCACTCTGCAGCCTTATACAACTATCCTTCAGCACATGTAAAAAAAAAAAATAATAATTTTCAAGACTGAAACCTAAAATGGCAGGGCAACTCATAGTGCACTTTGTTTTGTTTTCCATTTTTTGTTTACTGCATATTCTGGCACTGATGAGCAGCAAATCATTTAGTACAAACATAAATATTGATTCAGTTGAAATTCTATTCCTCTTCTCTCTCTTTTATGGGGTCCAAGTTGTTCACAGTGGGCCAGGAGCCTACTGAAAATCAGCTCATGACTACCTTTGTAAGGGTTTTGCCGTCTCTAGACATAACTGAACCAGCATGTACCTGAACAATCAACACAAAACATTATTGAAGAACATGGCAGTATACATTTAAACAAAGTAACAAACTTTATGGCAAACTTCATTTGTTGGCTTGTGACTGGCGCCAGAACTCGGAATCTACCCTCATCTTGTTTACACAGAAAACACCTGTTTACACAGTTGGCTGATATGGTTTTGTTTTGGATGTATAAATGTCTCAAACATCTTTAAATCAACGTTCATTCGGATTGGTGCTGACCTGCTTTGCTAAAGACTTATGCCATTTCCCCTCGCCACTACACAACTTCCAGCTTTCAGGAACATTACAGTTACTTCTCTCATAGTGTCATGTGTTTACAGTTTGTATAAAAGGCATACGATGTCTATTTTGTCAAAAAAGCCCATGACCAGACTGAAAAGGGCTGTCAGTCTCTCCGCATAGGTAGTTCATGAAAATTCGTCCTTCAGCAGAGGAGGTCTAAAAATTCATTTAGAAAAATCAAACCACCGCTACACATTTCCCTTCATGTGAGATTCTGTTGAAAAAGGCCTGAGTTTTCAAAGTCTGGGTTTTATCTCTTTTTTTTTTCTGCCTGCATGGAGACGCCATCGGTCCAGACCTTGTGGGTTTCGAGCATGAGCCGATGTCAAATGTGTCTCTTCAGCAGCTCGGGAGCCACTACATGGGTGGAACGATCATGCCTGGGATCGCTGTTAATGAGAGAGATAGAAAGAGATTGTTAGAGAACCATTCCTGTGTCAACTTACAGTAAGAGACTCAAGCAAAGGAAAAGTTGTTACATCCCACTGAAAAGAAGTTATAAGGCCTTAAAACTTTAGGTTATTTTACTGAATAACTCAAAACTAAAACTTCTGTCACAATTTTTCACTTGAGCCTCCACTAACGATATATAATCAGTTCAAGTTTACCTGCTTGACAAATATGTATGAAGATAAGGGATATTTGAAATTCTCTATACAACATAAAGGAGTGACTTATATGCATTTTTGTTGCATAGGGTTTTATACAGTTTTCTAATTAAGCCTTTTAAAAATGTCCCTATTTTTGTTCTTGGGCAACCTTTGAAAGGTTATGCATAGTTTATCTTTGCTAAATGCAATCCTATTGTTTGCCATTTTTGAAAATGACAATCAATCATCAAATCACCAAAGCTAATATAATCAAGTGACACTTGATTAAAACATTAAAACATTAAACAGTACGCTGAATCAAAAAACCACATAATGTGGGCTGCATGCTGGCTGAAAGGCAGAAACACTGGAAAATTCTATAAAAAGACCTAAAGAGAACATAGGAGTACAAGGAGGATGCGAATGAGAGGACATATGCAGATAAGCCCTATTTTCCAATCACTTTCCATCATGGGGTGTATAGTTTTGCACTGAGACAGCATGCGATTCCCCAAGCAGAGGTAAAGATAATCTTTGTTTAGCACCATCCGCCTCATTTTTTTGTACGTCCTCTATGTTTAATTAGAGTCATTGTCAGGATAAATAGTGACTGGGTTTTATGGTTGTAAATCAGACCCCCCCTCCCCATCAGGGACCCATTATGAGAACAATTCATCCACCCAATTAGTGATAAGACTACAGGACAGCCTCTCTGCCTGCGCTGTGATTGAGAGAGGCTCTGGAATGCATTAACTAATGTCTGTCTCCCTAAGCTCCACAGGGCTACAGGAGTCTAACAGTACATCCCCACGGTCAAAGGACAGAGCCTTTGCTAAGTGTACATGCAGAATATAGCTGGTGCGAGCCTAAGGGACAAAGCCGCTAGGGGGATGCTTTTGAGAAACACTGTTTCAGTTGAAGTGCGTGAGATGAATCGCTCAGTACTTCTCCTCCCCTTGGGACGGAATCACATTTGTTGTTCATTTATTCCTTTGCGAGACGTATGACAAACAAACCCGGGAAGTGATAAATAAACGAAACCCAAAATTTCTTATTCTGACCCTCGTTAACTCGACTGCACTGCACACAAACACAGACAAATGCCAAGTGCTTCTCAGTGCATGAGAGACACATAAAGCCAATAACTCAACAGCAAAAACAGTGGCATAAATATTAGCTCCCAAATAGTGGTGTAGTGAGTGAGAGAGAGTGGGAGGGAGAGAGAGAGAGACAGAAAGAGAGGGAGAAAAGTGGGAGCAAGAGAAATTGATCAGAAAAGGAGAAAAAAGAGGACAGAAGTATCTATCTATCTATCTATCTATCTATCTATCTATCTATCTATACACAGAGAGAGACTCCCAAATGGCAGCATCTCCTTCTTCACTTCTTCCTGGTCTGCAGACCTCATCACCACTGGAGATTTTTCATACACCATATTGGCTCTCTATTGATTGGCTCTCCGTATGCTGCTCTAATTCCCAGGCTATTTCCTGAGTGTCTTGGGCTTATTCAAGGGGGGGAGGTTAAAAAAAATGGGCCGTTGGCTCACAGGGTCAGAGGCGCTGGGTGCATATCAACACGGTGAGAGGAAGCTCTCACTGCTCCCTGATAAGAGCGGCCTGCCTAATACACTCAATTACTTTTACATCTGCCTCTCAACACATGATGTCTTACTGCAATATGTGTAAAATAAGAGAACTGAGATGCTAAAAACAGAAAGACTTTACAGTTTTTCTCAGCTGATTTGGTTCATTTCTCAGATCAGAATTGAAATTCTCAAAACTGTTCATTCAATCTCCACATCTCCTTGTCACTTGTGCACATCACTTGTACAATTGTCTGCTGTTTTTTTGCATTATCAATTGCTTATGTCGTGTTTATCAAAATGTGTTCTACTTATTGTCTGTTGAATTGTCTTACCCTCCAAAACATTTAGGCTTTAGGTCATTGCCTATGTCATTACATGCAAAAGTGCTGAACATGTCATAATCTGTCAGACATAATTTGTACATTTCTATGAAACTTTTTTGGTACATTTTGGTAATTTATCCTAAATTGATTAAATTGTTCTCAAGTGAATATTGGCTTTCAGTTAAGAAGGGGAATTTGTGAAGGTTTAAAATTTGTGGAGGTCTTCAATCATTCAAACGTTTTGTAGAGAAAACAGGCATGCAATTCAGAAATGTGCACTCTGCTGTAATGCTGCACATTGACATAAATTTTGAAATGTTATTCAATCTTGTGTTTTGCATTTTTTGCATTCTTATACCATATAGGACTGCAAGACTAGCTCATAGGGGTGGCAGAGGTCCCATTTTCACACCTCAGCAAGAGGAGGCTATATGTGCTATGGTCATAGCAAATAATGCCATAAGGCTGAGGGAGTTCTGAAACTACACCAGATGAGCATGAAACAGCTATACAAAGTTACATTTCAAAGAAATGGTGACATGGTGAAAGAGCTACGGTACCAGTATGTACAGGTAAAACCCTTATGCATACTGACCATTGATGTGCCAACGGGGAGGAAACATCACAATGTGTGCTGCAGTGTCAGAGAATGGCGTGCTTACACATATTCCCATTATAGGGCCCTATAACGCACAGCATCTCGTCACATTCTTGGACACCCTCTACAGGGATCTCATCCCTGATAATGAGAGAGGTGTGATGGTGTGATGCAAGAGGATTTGCCCAAATATGTGGTCATTTGGGATAATGTGAGTTTTCTCCACTCTAACACCATCAGGCAATGGTTTGCCATTCATCATAGAATGCTGATGGAATTCCTCCCACCCTATTCCCCATTCCTGAACCCAATTGAGGAGTTCTTCTCAGCCTGGAAATGGAAGGTGTACGATCACCAGCCACACACCCAGATGAACCTGCTGACTGCCATGGATGCAGCTTGTGAGGATATCACAGCAGATGCCTGCAGAGGCTGGATTAGACACGCCAGGAGATTCTTTCCACGCTGCATTGCAAGGGAAGATATCCAATGTGACGTGGATAAAAACATGTGGCCCAACAGAGAGGAGCGTCAGGATGTATAGAAAAGAAAGCACTATAATTCCTCAAGCTGTTGTCTCAGGTTGTTTTGAATGTTTAGAGTAAGTTTCTAATTTTGTAGTTTTTCCTTTGTGTTATAGAATGCTGCCAAACAGTTGTCTGTCTTTCCTGAATTTCTATCAGATTTTTTTGTCAACAAATTGCAGTGCAAACAATACAGTAAAAGAATATTATATATTATATTATAATAAATTTGATTCCAGTCCAAATTCTTGCTGTCAGTCTCCCACATACAGTTAAGTGTAACTTTGTGTTCTGTGTAAGTTTCTATTTTGTGTGTAACATGTACCGTTTCAATTGATATGCCACAGAATGTACAGCGTTCATGTAATCAAAAGCTTAGCTAGTTTCCATCAGAATATACTTACAGTGTACACTGTTGCACTGACAATGTATTTTGACTGCCTTGTTCATAGGCAATGAAACACAGACTAGATATTCTGATGGCACTGACAAGTTGATTTACCTGAATATTTGCTTTTGAGGCAAAAACAAATTCTGAGCGAGGTACGTGCTTTTGCAGGTAATTTCATTGAGTTTTGCTGTTTGCACTAACTGAGAAATGCACTTGTAGTGATGCCAATGTAAATCATGATGTGAGAAATGTACCAAATCGACTGAGAAAAGCGATAACATTGGGAGGACTGATATTTCCTGTTCTGATATTGGATAAAAGCACTATTTGATCTGGACTAGTTTTAACAGGTGCCGTTCTATGATGTAATTTCTGTACTGCAACAAACGGTAACATAAATTCTGTAATTATTGTAGCTCTTTACCTAAAACAGCTCCAGTAGTGCTTAAGTGTGCTTAAGTGTGAAGTGAATCTGCCTGTCATGCACTGATATCACTTGCATTATGCAGTTGTGTGGTAATGCGCAGCAGGATGTTACATCAGGTTACTATATGCTGGATTCACAAAAATAAACTGGTGCTGAGAACGCACATATAACTGACAACAACATGAGCAAGCCTGAGAAGAGCAGACACAGGAAATAGGAAGTCAGGCAGGAAATGGAACACATATGGCATGCTCGTGGTGATGGACAGGAGGCCCCCAGCCAAGGAGAGTGGTGCAGACAGAGATGAAGCGGGGAGACGTGTGGAGGGTCAAAGTGATGGGCAGGTTAATGTAGAGAGAGAGTGGGAGAGAGTCACATACTTCAGGAGAAGGCCAGTCCCTGCAGGGAGCTGGCTGTGGAATACTTGCTAGAGTCCACAAAAGACTGATCTACTGGAGGCAGGGAGAGGGAACAGGGTCACAGGGAGGATGGAGGGAAAAAAAGAGAAAGAAGAACAGTGTTATTCTTGTTGAAATAGAGAGAAGAGGGATTAGGGACACAGAAGAGCAGGATTAGTGCCAGACAGGACTGATTTACTATTGTCAAAGTATTGGAGGCATACAGAGTAAGCTATACAGTGTAGGAGGTAAACGAAGCAGTGCTACAAAGGCAATGGCATAAGATCAACTGGTTAACTGTGTACTGTCTGCTGTATTGAAATATTAATATAATCAATTTAACTGCATTCATTTTGGAATATTAGAATTGATTTTAATTAATTAGAATATTGAAAAATGTTAAATTATGTGCTAAATTTTTGGCCAACATAAAATAGCTAAAAAAAATTGCCAGTCTATATTGTCTACATACTACTACTGTGTAATTCGATCCAGCCAAACTTTATTTATTTTTATTTATTTAAAAATAATACTGAATTATACTAAAACAACTGAATCGAACTGAATTTGGTCAGTGAGTTACACCCCTAGTCGCAGCAGACTGCAGATGCCAGGGGGTGGAGGCCCTCACCTTGGAGGCCATTGCCGTTGGCGCTGGTGCAGGTGGGTGGGGGTGAGGCCTGGGGCCGGACCACGGGGGCGAAGGCGCTCTTCTGTTTGACGGCTGACACCATGTTGGCCGGAGAGAAGGAGAAGATGCCTGAGGAGCTGCTGCAGTTGGAGGGCAGGCTGGTGGAGGAGGCCATGGTGGGACTGGATGGGACGACTGAGGGGAAGGAGCGAGGGAGGAAATGGGGGAGGAAGTAGGAAGGGAGAGAGGGAGACAGGTGAGGAGAGAGCGGATGGGTGAGAACATGCCTCATAGTCCTACAGCATACGGATGACACAGGAAAACGGGACATGAAGACTGGAGTCACTATGGATGCCCAGGGCGATTAGCATTTTACGTGGCTGCCATATTAGCTTATAGCATTGTTAAATGTCCATGACATGTATACAGTACCTTCAAATGTTTCACAGGTTTAAATCAAATAAAACCAAATTTGTTGTAAGCACAATAAAAATATTAATATGATGCTGGCTGTTTAAAATTCGTATTGTAGCATACGCTCTGTGACAAAAATCTCATTTTCACTTTATTAATTGACTACTGAAACACTGAATGTTTAAAACACCTTTTGTTTTTTTTTATTTACAGTAACTGAAGTATATGAGTAAAGAAATAAACAATTGTTGATAGGAGAAATAATTACAAGTCTTTAAACACTGGTGAAATGTAATTATTTGTAGGTCTATAGTGATAAAAGCTCTAACTTTTAGGAGCAAAAGCTTCTCCTCCTAGACTAACAGAGAGGCTATATAACGTGGGCCCCTCCTTCAACCCGTCCCGATTGGCTCCCCCTTTGTCTAGTAATACACTAAGAGCATTTTCTCCTTCAACGATTTTACAATCACTGCCGTCGTATTTCAGCCGGCCTCTGATATCATGTTCTGCCTTTATTGTTGTTATTATCCTGCGCTTAAATTTTATGGCTCTTTCCCAGGAAAATTCTCTTGATAATGTCATAATCCATTTATGAAGGCCTAACTAATCAATTAATGAAAATTGGAGACTACAAAGCCTGCCCTCTCGCATTGATTGAAAGTGTCTGAGCGGAGTCACTGAGCCTGTTAAAATACTTGTTAACATCTCCGAATCAAAGTACTGAAATTGAATTGCTTCTCTTGCAATTAGTTTATTGATTTAATTAAGACTCTTTAATTTAGAAGCCGCGCTAGAAGATTGGTGTTATACGAATGGCTAGGCATTATGGTCAGGGCGTGTTCTTGACACCAGAAAAGAAAGGGTGCACATTAATCTCTGTTCTTAAAGACACAGGTGCAGAGTAATGGTGGTGTCTATTGTTTTATCACAGCTGTCTCTAACAGGCCTGAGTATTTCACCATTAAAGCAGTGTCTGTCGTTACACTTTAAGACTTGAATGGCTTGTTTGTTAATGTCTAGTTAGAGCGCTGTATCCCGTTTCCTGGATAAACTTCAACAGCACAATAATGAACCTCCTCTACTGCACACTAGCATGGCCTCATACTTTATAGCACACCGTAATGATGATGACATTCTGATCAATTCTTTGCCTGGAGGATCAGTGATAACAGCGATTCTGACAGCACACTAACTGGCCACTTTATTAGAAACCATATTAAGAACCACCTGTGTTATAGGTGAACTATACATGTGGTACTGACTACAGCACTGTAATCTGTTATCATTCACAATATGTTAGCCACCTTCTAGCCTATTCATCAGTGGTCAGTTTCTCTGCACAATACTGCTGTTAACCAGATATTATGTAAGTGGTGGACCACTTTTAGCACAGTAGTGACTCTAAAATGGTAGTGGGATATGACACTAGTATGAGTGCATCATGTGCTGTTTTAAAAGCTCACCAACAAGATTTGATACACTGTGTTGGTGAGCTTTTGATTTGGTTTGCTTTTTACACTTGTCAGTGTCACTGTTGGGTCGAGAAAGGCCCATCACCCGAAAATACTCAGCCAAGATCTGCTGAGATGGATGATGGAGGGCTTGAGGATGACTAACAAATTCTGTGTTAACATGAGGGCTAGTCTTTAACTGTAGGTCCAGCTACAAATGAGTGTTTCTAGTAAAGTAGCCAGCGAGTGTAGGTATAAAACTTAAAAGACTTAGTAGGTTAGACTTAGAAAATTAGGCAGAGAATAAGTGAGAGAGAGACAGAGAGAGAGAAAGACTAATGGTCAATACTCACTGGCGTAGGGAGAGTTGGCAGCCGAACCGTTGAGGAAGTTGGGTGACCCTCCCAGCGTGGTCATGCCGCTGTTGCCATAGCCATTCATACTCGTGCTGACTGTGCTGTAGCTGCTCTGCTGGGGTGTAGAGCTGGGCACGTAACCGTGAGGAGACACGCTGCTTGTGTTCCGACTGAAACCTGACACACACACATAAAAGCAGACATATATATCGGGAAGACCTCTGGGGGGAGATTGGAGGGAGTGACAGTAATAAGAAGAAAGACACTCCTTAAAATGCAACAAATCAAATTATGAATAATATGACATGGGAAGCATTCACAAATGTTTTTAACCATCAACAATAAATAGATGTATATCTTCTCTGTTTTTGAGCAGAAGCTGTGGTAAACTATGACAATCATGTAAGACAACTCTTTAAAAAGTGCATATAGAGTATTTACCATTAGTTTTAATACATGGGAGTTGGTGCTTTGTTATAATAAACTTTTTCTTTTGCACTTTAAGATGGTAATTTGTATAACGGATATGCAATGAGGCCAAAGTGCCTATTTAATAATTTGTGACAGCCACTTTTCAACATGAAAGAAGCGTTCGCAGCAAAGCAAAACCTTAGTAAATCTGTCCTATAAGGGTGAATGAGTAAAGAAACTGACTGTTTAAACAGCTAAAACATAAAACAATACAATTTGGACATATTTAAATGACACAAAAAAGGCTGAACACTTAAAATCCAAGAGTGAGTGTGTCCAACATTTGTATAGACTAAGTAAAAGTCTGGTGATAAACCGGCCCTTTCTGCTACAATTCACTATGTCAGCTCACAGATTAATCTTCATGCGGACAAACCCAAATTCTCCCAGTTTAACCCATAGCTTCCCTCAAATTACCTCTGCCACCAGGTCTGTGTTAGCCAGGATCAGGTTTTTGATTTCCTCCTACTCTATATTTTCCATGATTTGGTTAATAAAAAGGGTGAGACTGCAAAAAAAACCTGAGACTGTCTATTAGTAGCGTAAGGAGTGTGTGAGGAGGTGGGGAGGAAACGGGGGATATGGACTATAAATATACATCAGTGCATTAAACGCTGACATGGGTGAAAGCAGCAGGAAGTTCTCGCTCCAGGAGTCCTGGCTGTCTGCTACAAAGGCAGTGCTCATCGTGCCTCCACTTACAGTTCACCCTCCCCGCTTTCATCCGACTCCTGATAGATTACCGCTGACTTAACACAAATCACTCACTGTCATAACGGCCATGGAGCACCAGAGCAAAGGGAGCTGGCAGGTTCTGATAGCACCAGAGAGGCCTCCAATTGTTGTCTTTTACTCTTTCCTTTTGGTTAAAGCTCCCTCGCTCTGTCTCACTGACTCTCTCTGAAATACTCCCACTCCAACAGGCTGTGTTCAACGTTGCCCCCTAATCACTATTCCTTATCTTGGGAAGTCAGATTATTATAAGGAAGAGAATATTGTAAGTTCTGAACACAAATGGCTGTGCTTATCACTGTGACAGTATTGTTATTCTCCTCTTGCTATTCACCTTTTAAGTGTGCACCAGAGGTTCTGTTTTTAGACACCATAGTTGTGTCTAACAACATAATGGTGCACTCGTTCAATTTCACAATTCATTGCAAGAGGTTTTACACAAACAGAGTGCCCTAATAGGCATGGAACCTCCAAAGGCCAATTTATAGTTCAGATAACAAGTGTTCAGATAACAAAGAAACTTGGCTGACACATGTTGCTGTGCCATGCAATATCGACACCCTCTGTTAACTTTCGTTAACTAATGTAACCAATTACAAAATCTCCATAAGCAGTGCTGGTCAGCTGAGTGCCTGCTCAGCCTTTTTTTTACTATTTGCTGCAGTGCTTTCTGCAGTTAAGGCTAGCTAAAAAATAATGAGCAGTAAGATGCAATTATCATAAGAATAGTTGCACAAATAGTTGCACCCACAAGGAATCAACTGAAAGGAATGGAATTTGGTGGGTCGGTTTGACATCATAGGACATGCGAATGATTCGAGTTTCACATCAAACTGCGCATGTGACATAAGCTAGGACGGGCCTTATCGCTGTACCTGACTGACCCAACAACCATAATTACGGACATTCAGCTAGCTGTGATGCCTTCCATGGGTCATCCTTTTAGTGCCGGCACCATTGGCAGATGGCTGCACAACAGAGGACTACATACACACAGACGTTATGACACCTGCACTTAACACCACATCATTGTCGCCAAAGACTGCAATAGTGTCAAGCCAGTCTGTGATGTGACTACCTCTACCAAAATCTGCAGGAACTGTGTGAGAATATTTAAACCGCATGGGATGGATTATCACATGACACAATTAGGAACCTCTACAACTCCATGCCGAGATGTATGCATGTTGCGTTAGCAAACATGCCAGCCCAACGTCATACTGAGGGGCACTACTTCTGTATGTGTAGCTCAGTAAATATTACTCATAATAATACGTTTTTAATCATTTATTGTTCCTGGCAACCTTTTTCTTCCTCCCAAATAGCCCTTCTGGGCGCCAATATTCTTTTGATGCGGCAGGGTTAATATATAGCACTTGTGACTTTCCAAACCATGGAATAGTGATTAGGGGGTTATTGCTCTTGACTATCATGTTCTTGTTGCTGGGCTTGCTCTGCTCACCCTGATTGGTCCCCTGTGTGGACTCAGAGACGTTGACAGCAAGCTGACCATGGAAGGAGTTGACACCCATCATGCCTGCATGTACAGAGCTGTTGGCCAGGCCAGGCAGCTGGTTGTGTGTTCGCGGAACATTGTAAAGCGCCTCAGCGATGTCTGCCGCCCGTTTCAAAATGATCTCCTGTAAAGGTAACAGAACTTCAGGTCAGGGGCAATCATGGACAGTTCCTCAATCCCATAAGTACACAGCTTGCACATTAGTCTTTATAGACAATACTAACTTACCAAGTAATACATACTGGATTATACGCCTTAAAACTAATAATTGAATAATGAGGGGCTAAAAAATAAAAAGGTGCAGAGTACACCCATGAAGCTATGCAAATGATAGTTAAACAACGATAAAAGAAAAGAAGTACGATATAAGAAGGACAATCTACTGAATAGAGTGGTTAAAGTATCTAACAACCCATGACCTTTTAAACCCCATCTACAAGGTCCATTGTTTAGAAATATGACAAACAAAATATCAAAATAACAAATATATTTGATGATTTTGTTACTGGCAGTAAAATTTTCTAATATTATGGAAATTTCTAATTCACGTTGTATCAGATATAAGCACCAGTTTGCTGACAACCTGGGGTTAATATCAAGGTTAATATGACGTTTCCAAAGTGATTCTACATGATGAGAAAGTGAGAGAAATCTATGATGAATATATTCATCAGAAACATTCCTCACAAGCTGAAATGCTGTGTTTAAGTCAGATGATTCCAGCACTGAAGGCACCCAGCAGGAGGTTTGCACATCTCTCACAATTTACCCTTACAGTAATGACAAGGCCTGTGTGGATTTGTTGGAAGAGCGATGCGAGTAGAAAAGAGGTTGCTGGGAGGTAGAAATGACCAGAGGCAGATCCCCATTCACCACCTGCCTAAATTATTCAACATCCCTGCACTCCCACTCAGCCCTGCAATCGATGACCTCACTTACAGGAGCAGCCCGATGCTACTCTGCAGAAAGGATGCCCCTCTAGCCGTTTCAACCTTCGACAGAGAACTTCCAAAAACTGAGATTGATGTTTGCGCAAAAGCTTTATATTTTAAAAATGTGATGAGGAGGACGTTACATGAGAACATGTATTCTTGGGCACTTTTAGTCTTCATCAACTTTTACCCTTCATCAAACGTTTATAAATACTGGTGGATTTAATACATATTTTTAAAAATATAAGTATATATAATATTTTTATTTGCAGAGTAAGCATCGTAAATAGGGTCTTTAGGATTGGCACATATTTTTGAATCTCACCTGATTATTGTGGGGCATCCCATACAGGGCTTCTACCAGATCTGCTGCTCTCTTCAGAATCACTTCCTATTGATAAAAGAAAAACATGTTTGGTCATGGTTTTGTTTACACTGAAAAAAGTGCTACATATAATTTGCTTAATGGTTGTATTGATATAATTTATCCATATGGAAATAAATGAACATCCAACAAATTCAATGCTACACTTCCGTTAGTGTATATCCTTGAAGTCTTTTTAATGAGGCAAAACTAAAGCAAGAACTGTCAGTTAATGAGAGATGAATAGAGAATCTTCATCCAGGCATCCTTTTTAAAAGGGCATATATAGAACATGGAATTGCTCTTGTTTTCTTAAAGCAGAGTTTGTTGTAGAATGTAAATGTTGTTTTAAAATGGACTGTTTTTGTGATGTCACAAAAAACAATACATTTACATATATCTGCCTATTTAGTCTACTGGAGTTTGGGCCTGAAGTTATAAAGAGTGTCTCAGCCTTGACTACTTTTTGCATGTCTACTTTTTGAATGAGGGAGAACAGAGGTCTTTCAAACATGTAACATCCTTGCTGTGTATTTGTCTGTGTTTGCCATTGTTTATCGTTCCTTGTGTCTGGCCTTGTGCTTCTGTTTTTGTTTCCGGCTCCTCCCTGGATCCACTACTTTGTTAGGCCGCTCACCTGTGTTGTATCTGTAACCCTGTAATAATTAGCCCCAGGCATGTTGTTCTATATTTCTTTATATAGTTTCACTATGTACATTAGTAAAGATCACATGCACATACATCCTGTCCCCCTGCCTCCAGTGTTGCAACATATCTTTTATAAGCATCTTAACAAAAACAACATGTTTTATTCTCGGGAATTAAAAAGGGTTGGAAAATGATCATGTTAAAAATATAACAGTTTTTGACACATAAAAAACACCAATTATATAAGTGGACTTTAGGGGAAAAATAAAATAAAGGACAAATGTGGGATGTGTGCTTTTTAAATGTATAAAGCGAGGGTCCCTAAGTCAGTGATAAAGTGTGTTTGTACAGGGGGAGCATACAGATCTATATGGTAATAACACTCCTACCTCCATGTGCTGGCTGCACAGCTATATGTATCTCATCAGCATAAGCCATGCATTCAGCACGCACTCACACACACCTTATAACACACCTCTGTAGCCGCCATTCTTTATCCAATACTAATACAGCCCATTACATGTATAATACATGTATACAAACACACAGTAAAACAGATGAATCAGGTTTGTACAGGTAAATTAATGCTCTATTGGCTAGGAGGGGATGGATGTGTGTATATAACACCCTTCTCTTTGCAGGTAATCGACTCTCACTTCCCCAAGCAGAAACCTATTTATTACCATACCTTCCCACACATTAAACATTTATTTACTGTGTTCTTTACTCTCTGTATTCATTTTCTTTCTCCCCCACCTCTCCCTCTCCCTTCCATCTTTCTCCTCTTCTATTCTCCTCATTTTTTCTCCCCCTTTCGTAGGCGAAGTAGACGCCTGGAGCTCCCGAGGAACCCTTTTTAAAAGTTAATGTGCCAGGGCCGAGGAAATGTGCTCGCGGCGCGACAACCAGAAAATTGCTCTCACCCTCTGTGTGTAACCCTCGCTGTGAACAAGCCCCCGAGCATGTGTGCCCGCCCGCCAGCCGACATATTGCCTTTCAATCAGAGCCCCTCCGCACTGCCACCGTACACCCCTGCTCTCCCCCCTTTCCAACCCGGGCCCGATGCAACACACAGGCACGATCATGACGAGGGGGTCAGCGAAGCAATAAAGATTTTTAGTGCGCTGTCCAAGGTGCTAAATTCACTCAATAATGGGAGCGCTGCCACTGCGTTAACCCCTCGTTAGGGGCGCTTTGCAGGGGGAGGCGCCCGCCTAGCCTGGCCCCGGTGATTGAGAGAGGCGCGGGGGGCCTGGGGAGGCCTAAAGTGCTTCTTTAGTATGGATGTGCGCCTCTTTCTCTCCTTTCTCTCTATATTTTTAGTGATCTCTGTGCCAATGCTTCCCAAGAAGAGAAGAACATAAGGGATAGGAGGCATTAGCCCATGGCTGGTTCCCTGCTGTACCAGCACTGTGACTTATCTATCCTTGTAGAGCCACCTTGTACACTCCTACATGCTTAAAAATAAAAGTGCCCTTTTGAATACTGCCATTGACAAATGACTTTTGGTTCCCTAAAGTTCATATCAATGCACGGTTCTTTGAAAAAAGAACCTGAAACTCAAAAGTGGTTCTTCTATGGCAACACTCCAAAGAGCTCTTTTTGACATGTGTGTACATCTCTGTGCATCTCTCCTAACCTCTTTCTCGTTTTCTTGCTCCCTTTCACCCGTTTCAGGGTTGCATCTCTCCACCTATTTGTCTTCCGTCATTACAATATGGCAAGAGGGGGAGGATCTGTTGAGAGGACAAATCCAATAAGGAAGAGGCCAAAAGTTTGTCCAGATAAACAAATAAATGCTATTAGCGCTGGGCTGTGCGTGGTGGCCCTGCGTCTGGATTCTGAGCCCATTTCCTGGGCGAGCAGAAGGGCTTCCAGTAAGGGCCGAGCGGGGAGCCAGGAGCGGTAAACAGGAAAGAAACCTGATCCTAGATCTGCGTGTCTGTGTGGCTGTCTATCAGTCAGAGCCATCATTAGCCCGGCTCTGCCCTCTTTCCTGCTCTGCACCTGACTCTGCAGCCACGTTGCAGCAGGGAAGAGCTCTGAACTCTGAGGACAGCAGCCTACCACACTAAGTCCTTTTAGAAAAGGAAAGTCTTTTTAGCTTTGTTTTGCATTAGTACATAAAGCACATAGGCTCAGTCTGTGCATTCTGTACACAAACAAATTTGAATGTGAATGATCATGCAGGGAAACAACCCCGAGGCCGCAGCGTTTGAGTGATGCATGATATGAGACAGCCGCGGCACAACCCCGGCACTGCGAGGCCAACTTACGCATTAATGGGCTCCGGACATTGATTTTGTTCCTGTGCGTAAATTGTGATGGCTGGTAATATGATATATGTTCATTAAGGAAGGGACTGCTGAAAAAATGAAATAATGCCCAGGTCACATCTGGAATGTTAAGGCAACAGCGCATGCACATTTACAAGGAAGCCGTGCCTGTAAAAACATGACAAATTCATCCCAGTGCTTGTTCATTTGCAATTTTATCATCTCCTAATGTTCTATTAGAGCCATAATACCAGCAGGGCCACCATCGTCCCTCATGTGGAAGAAAAAAGGCGAGGTGATGATGTCATACTGCCCCTCTGACCTCATGGACCGTGAGTGTAGCAACGGCTCTGATTTCATTAGCCTAGGGAATGTTTCTCATGTGCGCACACATTTGAAGGACTGTCTTGATGATACATGCACAAATGATAAAGTATCAAGTCTGATCCTCTATGTTGCATTGTAATAGAACCACATAATCACCTCCAGAAAGTCCAGAAAAAGTTTTTGATTAAAAAAAATAAAAAAGTGACTGAAAATTACTATCCAGAAACACAATACGCAAGGGGATATGAGCAAGCAGGTTGATGTGTGTATCTGTTTGTATTAAAAGCTGGCATCAAATGGTGACCACAATGGTGTGTAATATCAGCCTATTTACATGCACTCGGGCCATTTGATGAATGAAGCCTCTTGTACAGTGAGCTATTCCTTCCAGTGACAATGAAGCGATCAAGCCTTATCTCCGGTTTCAAACAGCCTGTTTGTCACTGCTATAAAAGTGATAACATTCTGTGGCAGTCAGTCGATAACAAAAGCTACTTTTCCCAGAACTCAGAATTCAGAGCGTAATAACATATGGTAAAAGAGTGACACATAGTTTATGTTCCAGGCACAACAGTGTTGGATTCTATAGGCTGATACAGTCTCATGAGTGAACCCCCGGGTTACAGTTCCACTCAGATGTTATTTCCTTACAGTTACAAGATCAAAACAATGTCTGCTATTACATATATGATTTCTAACTGCAATAACATATCAGAGGGATTTAATAATCCAAAATTATATAAATTAAAGGACCCATTTTCAAAATGCACTGTTCACGTGTCTGTCCAAGAAAGAATTTAAGTGACTTGTTGAAATAAGCCAGGGCACAGAATAAACTGTCAAAATAGTGGAAGTGACCTGGCATTTTGTTACAGTTGTTAAGCCTTTGCCATAACATTCTCTGTCTTTTTCCATATTAAACTTTACATTTGCAAGTAGAATCAGCTATTCAATAGATTTGACTTCAAGGCTAATTTACATGTTTTTTATAACCTAGCTTATTTTTATAGCAACCATTTATTTTGCAAATGTAGTTAATTATGTGCTACCTAACTAGGTTACAGGATAATGTCTTTTAGTACAATCCAGAAAAATGATCATGGGGTTCAAATTACAATTTTATGCATAATACACCACCACCAAACATACAATGGGTTATTTGTAGAAAGGTGCTGTTTAACTAACTCTGGCCATGTTGGAGGAGCCCAGTGAATCCCATGTGAAGTAGAGCAGAACGTCTTCTCCCAGATGATGCTGGGGGCTTTGACTTTTATAGAGTTGAGCCTCTGTTCATCCTACTGAATGTATTACTCAATGTGGAGATACCATGTTTATCTAAACAACAATCAAATATCCTTGAGTCCCCCTGCATCCCCTCATCCTCTCCTACTCCCCCTTCTCCACCATCCATCAATATCTGTCCATCATAAATATCAGTCCCCCTGCTCTTTAACTAATGTAGCTCCCTTGCATAATTCATATTCAGTCTCTGCAGGCCTCAAAGGTTACTTTCTGAAAGTCAATAACAACCTGTCTGTCTGCATCTGCGTTTCTAGTCAGCGGGGAATGTACGCACCACAACATGCAGTAACTTTGGAAATGTTTCAGTTATAATTGTCTCAAACTGTAACCTAATTGTAATTTCCTGGCCATTCTTATGACATCTGTATGGGTTTAACAATTGGTTCAGTTGGAAGTAATATATGGATGCTTATTCAGAATGTGGTGTTTGTCTTGGCTCTCCAGTGGAGCATAAAGAGGGTGCACAGAGCGTGCGCTGCTCCCCAGTGACCGGGGCTGTTTCCTGGGAGCACAGATTGAAACCTGGGCCCTGTGGAGGTGGCCAAGAAGGGATCAGGTGGATGTGAAGTGACAGGGAAAATGTGGGGAACAAACACTGACTGAAGAGAGGGAGAGGGAACAAACAAGGCCACAGACTGGCCTCGCTGAACGCCAGCCAAACTCATCGAGCGAAGCTGCTGCTCTGGATGCGCATGCAAAAGCTCACTGAGCAATTGGGGTCTTTTCTTTCAAATTGCTGAACAATATAGACTAAGTACTGAATTGTTATTCTATTATTATTTACTGTGATTGTAATACATTGTAATATATATATATATATATATATATATATATATATATATATATATATACTTGACATCTCCTCAGTGAACTATTTCATCAAATTGTTAGCCTGTATATTTTCTCCATCTTCCCACAATGAAAGATAACAAAAAGTGATTTCAGTATTTGAATTCTGACACCTCACACTAACTTCATTAGTGCAAGAAACATGACACTGACTACACCAAAAAAAAAATCAAATCAAATCAGAATCCAAACTGAACCCAAAATTAAACAATATTTTGTTGAGTCTTTCAGAGTTTGAGTTTTGTATTGTATTATATTGGCAAGTAACAGTGAAATAACTGAAAAAAGAGGTTTACTGTCATGTGGCTTTCTTAAAAGATTTACTGTCATGTGGTTTTCTGTATATGAATGTGGATTTCTACATAGTAAAATGTGATACTTCAACTGTTTTGGTTTGGCTAACATGCCAGCTGGTTTGCCATGTGATTGAAGGAGACAAGTTAGCCTGCCTTGTTCCCCGCTTGCCCCTCACCTGTGATTGAGTCCAGCAGTTGAGAGAAGTGCCGTCAACAAACTGTTATTACCTCAATAAAGGGCAAAATCGATATTGCAGAAATGAGCAGCCGGGCCCAGCAGCCCGACACTGTTAATATCTGGCTGCAAGTGTTAGTGGGAGCAGAGGACAAACTAAGAGAGTGAGAGAGAAAGGAGAGAGAGAGAGAGAAAGAGAGAGGGAGAGGGCTAAAACCTGCACTACTCACAGAAAATGAGGGTAAAATCCATCTGCACACATCAACCCTGTCGCCACAATCTACCAGACATGTAGGGCCATGCAGAGAAATGATTTCTCATTTACCTTTCTCCCTGCATGCTACCTGGCCTCTCTTTTTCTTCTCACCACCCCCCCCAACCCTCTCTCTCTCTCTCTCTCTCTTTCGTTCTCTCTCTATTCCAGCTGCTTCTTCCCCCTTGTGGTGACTCAATTACTGTTGGCCGAGCAATAATAAAGTGCGGGTGGTGGTGGCTTCGATCGCCTGACCCAGGAGAAGGCAGCCCTGGACAGCTGACTTCACCATGATGGATCACCCTGATCCCTCTCTTTCTCTCTCTCTCTCTCTCTCTCTCTCTCTCTCTCACCAAAGCCCTTACCATGAAAAGCTGAGGTTTTTATGTTTATTTCCATGCAAATTTCAATTATTTGTGGTGGTTAATGCAGTGAACTATTAACTTACTCTTGAAATACGTTTATTATAGAAGTGTCTGAAAAATTCAGCAGCAAGAATTCTGAGACTAGTTTTCCAGAAGGAATAATTTTTTTGTAGTTGTGTGGGTGAAGTGTTCACAAGCTCCTGCCGGATTTTGAATGGCTATCCAAAAGCACTAACGAAAGTTAATTGCTTCACCTTGTCCCAGTGTTCAAAAATAAACAAACCAAGCAAACTGTATTAGAGCATGTAATGGTTATAGCCATGTATTTATTCAGTTCTGCAACTGCACTTTGCCTTTCTTTTTATAAATGTTTGCATTCAATAGCTTTTTTGTTCTTTTCTTAGTACTGATAAATGAAGCAAAATTATAGTCCATGGTAACTGACAGTACAATGCAAATGTGTACACCAGTCATCTATATAACTAAACCAACACATAACCGCATCCTCTGGGACTTCCCCAACATCTGACTCTAGAGCTGCTTGACTGTGGAAGACAGTTGGGTATTTTTTCCTTTCCGTCTCATGCACATGCGTCCATGTTGTACTTACAAGGACGCTCGCACTTGGTGGCCTTCCAACCCTATTCATTATAACTGTGAGCGAGGGAATCCGTTAAAAAATATGTCACGCCGTTAAGAACGATCTCCTGGGAGCAGGCTGTGTGTGTTTTCTGATCTGCATCCCTCGTACTAAAAACAGTAAGTAACAAGTGACGGCTGACCACAGCCATGACTTGCCTAATGCATTTGAATTCATCACTGGCCCCATGAAATGAGTCCGGGGCAAGCCGAGGTTAAAGCCACACCGATCGTGTGTAAATAACAGCATGCCTGTATGAACAAAATTAACCAGGCTACCATTACCCTAAAAGAATTATCATTTCTCCTATCCTTAAAAGAATTACAGAGCACAGTAATGAAACTGTTAGCTTTTCAACTGTCAATTATTGTCTTTAAACGAATACAACTTGAGAGTCTTCTGAATGTCCTTTCTCTATTCATAGATGTCTGAAATGCTTATCATTTTTGATCTCCTGTTCAATGTTATTTTGAATGTAACATATTGTGAGATCTACGTGGCAGTTATAGATGTTCAGAGGCTTTACTAAGTGGGTCAGAACAACAGCATGTCCAGAGTGGAGGGCTTCTGTGGGTGCAAGAGCAGAACTAGCTTGTGCGGCTGCAGTGGAAGGCATGCAGACAATGTCCATGTGGTGAATTAGGGACAGAGATCAAACACTGTGGCCCTGTTTAGCCACACTGACAGAGGCCTGTAGATCTGTCCTCTCCACGCCAGCTGGGGAATGGCAAATGAGGGATGGTGGGAGGCAGGGAAAGAGAGGGGGAAGGAGTAGTGGTGGTGTGGAGTGACTTTAGAGTCCCTCCTGACTATTCTACTGTTAGTGACATCACTGAGTGACATCACAGTTTCTTCAAGCACTATAACACTGGCACAGAGCACTTCGGGATGTACATAGTTCAGCAGTAGTGAAAGTACATTTTACAAAAACTCCCATGATGTAATCCAACGTAGCTGCTTCACATGATATATTTTTACAACTAGTCATGCGTCATTAATGCCTAATACTGTAAACTGCGGTATTAAGCATGCACAGTAATGTTATCATCGTAATGTTATCCTGTTAGTTCTAATTGTGTGTTTGCATTCCCTCCTGAGTGTTTAAGAGACGCTGTTGTAAACGTTCACAGTGAGCGCAGCTGGCATGGCAGTAGAAGAGGTGCCAGAAGTTTTACGTTTTTTCTCGACAAGGGTAAAAATTCACATTCCATCCACCAAATTCCGTGTATACAAATTAAAAGGCTGGAACCATAGCAAACATACTCTACATTAGGCGGATAGTTTAACATTGTGAGCTTATGGAGTTAATGTTCTATTAATACAGTACAACTTCTAGCTGAAAGGAAAACAAATGCATCATCTGAATATCTGTTACAAGCTTCAAATGTGCAATCAAACCAGTTAGCCTGATGCTAACTTAATAAAGAAAATATCAATAGGGCGCAAGCAAAAATTGCATTATTATAGTGGCAGATAAACAACCGCTACTTAGGAATTACAGGCTTCCACATTAAGCACCGATATATCATAATATATGTGCAACTGTTGCACGTTCATAAACACATGCTTAAAAGTTTAAGAAATGGCCTGTAAATCCCATGCCTTACTTAATGTTGAGCACCTTTACAGCTCTATGTAAAGTTTGCACTGGGTCCTAACAGTCGTGGCTCCAAATGATAATTGGTCTTTATGTTAATTGTAATTGTTCTTGTTTTCTAATACTGAGAAAAGCCTTCTCCATTGTGCCTGTCCTAACGGTATGCTGCTTTTTTCTAGTTCTGTCATCTATTGATAATGACTACTATAACTAAATGCTTTAACATAGTGACCTTTTCTAGACATGACAGAGATGACATATGTAAAGAAGAGTGTTACCGAAGCATGGCAAATTCAAGATTTTGAATAAAGAAAGGTTCTGCCTTTCTTTAACATATTACCTAAACATTATAAATATTTGTTCATTTTGATAAAACTGGTAATAAAAGAAATAATAAATTATAATAGCGTCAGCTAGACTGTCTGTGACTGTCAACATCATGTCTGTGGAATAATTCCTGCCTAAAAACAATTCTTATGACCAGCCTTGCAGACGAGCTTTTGGCTTGATGTACTGTGTGCTGACCTCTCAGTCTAATTCAATCGCTGATACAGGTGTAATGGATGCGGTGCCTCATGGACAATGAATACCAATAGCCCATCTCTAATATGGGGAGGGCTTCTAACAGCACAAGGTCAGGCCTGGGCTGACTGCAAACAAGCAGGGCCAGCCAGCCATAATTACTCTTTTTTAGTCTATTAAGTGCTGCAGCTTGCGTGGGGCTCAGGGGTATAGGACACGCACAACAAGATAAAGTAATGTTTATTTATCGCTCCCAAAGGATTCATTTACACAGGCTGCTCCTCCTAAAGCGGTGCGGGCTCGGAGGGGGAAATAAATACACAGGCGCACTTTACAACTGGGTCTCTCTTCAAGAGAGGGACTGTGTAGACAGAGAGGAAGAGCAAGAGAGAAAGATAAACTCAGGAACATACCGGAGTCTCTCTTCTTAAAGTCTTTCTTCTTTCAGTGTTAGGCACTGCAGAAAGAAACTGAAATGGATGGGGAAATTACATTATCATTGTGATAATACAGTGATATGATCCAGCACTGACCTTTGGTAAGCGTTCAGGGTCACCAGGATGTCTGGGGATGACCTTCTGTAACCGTTGGAAACCATAGTCGATGGTGGGCTCATTCAGTGCTGAAGAAAAACCAAGATGAGTGTTCGCTATTAGACATCTTTGATACAATATTGACTAAACACATTTCACGCTCTTTAGATGATTACAACATAAACATAAAAATGCATGGAAAAATAAATATGACAAAAATATAAATACAGCATTAAAAGACCACTGTTCTCAGACCAGTGAGTCGAAATAGACCTTTGTATTAATACACTCTGTGCATCACCTGCCAGCTAGAGTGGAGGCCCTGGGCAATGCTTTATGAATAAAACAGAGCCTCGGCAATCAATGTGTATGGGTCCTAACAGTTCATTTCTGCTACCTCTGCAGCAAATTCTCCTATAGCATCCTCAATCAGACATTGGCCTTCGCATACCGGCTGAGCCTCTGTAAAAGCTCCCACCCGCTGTCAGGAACACGGCACGCACACAGCTCTTTGATGGCACACCAATATTTTCAGCTGTTAGGGACCTCTAGGATTTTGTTACAAGTTTACCTTTAGCTTGTTGTAAAACTGAAATCCTCTAATTATCTGTTAGTGGGCACAGATGTAATCTGGTACAACTCTCATCAAACTAGGTAGTAGGAAAGCATCACGTTTTTGTTGCATAACACTTGCAACGCTTATTTTATTAATCATAACTGCATACAAAAATCCACATAAAGAAATACACCTATGTACCTAAAGAAATGTCATGCTACAACAATACAATTCTGCTCACAGTTTCACAATCACTCTGCCAAAGTGACCGCATATAACAAGAATACTCATTGTAATGTGGCCTCACCAGCTTGGCGTGGTCATTACCTCTGGGGGAACCCCCTCTGTCACCTTAAGGGCCTTTCTATTACTTTATTAGCTCAAGTGAAGTGTATTTGATGAGCCATTGGCGTGATGAGGTACTGAGTGCACACCTTGAGTGACAAACCTTGGCAGCAGAACTTAACCGGGAATTTATATGGAATTAAAGTGTTCTAAAATACCGGCTACACTATGCGAGATGTAGGGATCTCTAGAACTTTCTGGTGCCAAAATGTACATGCAAAGTGTAATAATATTTTGTAATGTTGGTTGTGCTTCAGAGCCCCCTGTATGATTCTGATGATTGTGAGCATGTTCATAGTCAAACTCGGTGAAGGACATGTCTTCTGAGGATGTCATCACTATAATGATGATTTTGAGACCTAAACATCCAGCTGGACCTTCTTTTAACACATAAAGATATAAGACATGGCCTGAAAGTCCCTGTAAAATCCAAAGTTACACATCTGACTTTTAAATGATTATTTCAGGCTTTACTGGGTGACTTGCAGAAGTGCACACACACAAGATTTTAGTGTTTTTTCTCCTCACTCAGTAATGCTACTTCCTTCAGTTTTATCTTCGTTACTTTACTTCTCTCCTACATGAAAGCAAATATTCACTAAATGTATGTATGTTATGTTCAGATTACAAAAAAAAAACCCTTCTCCTGACTGTCCTCTCTTCCCCTCGTACTGAAACTGGCCGCTTGTGTAACACTGGTGTGACGGACTTCCGCGTAGTGAGTCAAAGTTGGTGAGGACATGTCAAAAAAAGTATTGAAAGGCAACCACTACATTCTCCTTAGCACAAGCTCATGAATGAGGGCTTTTTTTGAATGAGCCATGCTCTCAGAAGGGTGCAAGGTCCAAAAACAAACAATGCTGGTTTGAAAATCCCACCTCTGTTCAATACATAAGCACCGTTAAACTGCAAAACAAATATATAGGCCTAAGTTATGAGCAAATAATTCAATTAAAGTTTTCATTTCTGTAGAAGCAGCATCTCCAGAGCCCATTCCGCAGAGGCCCAGGGACAGCTTCGTGGACCCTCTCTGAGGACACAGCAATAACATAATATTGAAAAAGGAACCTGATCTGGGTGATAGGGCCAAACATCCTGTGCGGCCGGACCACACGGTGCTCGGCTCGCTGTTTTCCTAACCTCCCTGGACTGAGGGGGACTTTTGCGCTGAGACAATGGGTCTTTCTCCCCCTATCGGACCACTGTGTTTGTTTATGTGTTTGTTTGTTGTGCAGCTAAAAACTCCTCCTCCTAGGCCACACTCGCACATAGGTCCTCTTAAAAACGAGGGGCACACTGACACAAGAATATGGTACAGAGAAGAACAAGATTACAGAAGAAAAGACAAGCAATTAATTGCACAAAAAATGGTAAATATCTTAGTCAGTCACTCTGTACTGAATTGATGACTTTTCCTCACTCAGGGGCTTTCCTGAAAACAGCGCTGTCTGGTCATCTCACTTAAAAAGGCGAATAAAAGGGAAACAAATGATTCTCTCTCTCCCCCTCTATTTCTGCCCTCCCACCGGTGGGTCTTTGATTTACAGTGATGAATCTCTCCAGCGGCAGCTTTAGCGCTTAATAAAAAGGTTGTCGGATATGACAGAGGGATCTGTGCGTGTGGCTTTTTTCTTCAGTCTGGACACACACACAGCGATCAGCACTTAACAGAGGCAATTAGAGGACTAGTGTGAATATTGCAGGAGGTGGATAGCTGTGGGGGCTGATGTAATAATGTATGTAATGTATTCAGAGTCTAGAGGAAGTGGTTGAATAGGCCAAGATTTAACATTAATATTCAAACATTGAAATAAATAAAATGGGATTTGGGTAGCTGGCATTACAGTGCAAAGGCCCATAGCCTGGAGCATCCCACTTTTTCGTTTGCTTATTCTCTCTCTCTCTCTTTCTCTCTCTCTCTCTTTCTCTCTCTCTCTCATTCTGACTGTTTCTCTCTAGCCTGGAGCACTGACTCTTGCACACAACAGAAGATGGAGCAAAAAATAGCACTCAAGAAACCAGACTCTTTTAGCCTGCAGTTAATTGTTCTGGTGGAGGCAGAGGGAACAGGGACGAACTGAGTCCCTCTCTCTCTCTCTCTCTCTCTCTCTCTCTCTCATAAACTCTCTCTTTCTCTCCCATCCTCCCTTCTGTTCACCCTGTAGGCCGCAGCCTGGCCGTTTCCTGAGGGAGCTAACCCAGCTCCCCCTCAGCTCCACATCTGAGAGGACAGACTGTGGGCAGCCTCTCAGTGCGGTGGAGTGCAGTCAGATGGCAGAGGGCCCAGGCAGAACCAAGCCCCTGGAGCCCCGCGCACAAGATGTGCCCAGCTTGGCCCTTCTTCCGCTGGGGAGCGGGACAGACACGAGTTAATGTTGCCTGCCGATCAATGCTCCTTATTACAGAGCAGGAAGGCCTCCAAGCAGCAGGTGGGATCTAGAGCTTAATGGGAGTAAAAGTGAAATGAGCAAATGGCTCTCAACCTGACAAGCTAGATCAAGTGTCTCCATACCAGCTTCGGGACAGCAGTGGTCCTACAGAGTTTGTGTCCAAATCAATCACACCAGATGAGACTAGCTTTAGCAGCATCTAGTTGTCGCTGAGTTTCTTAGGTATACCCAGTTTATACATACAATCATTAAGAAATGTATCAGGTACATACAACAGGGGCACTTCGTAGCTGTGCAATAACTAACTGTTGCTGTTTGTCAGCCCACCTCTGGCTTGTCCAACAATAAAAATACCTCAGGACTACTACTGGCCTGATTATTTCTTAGCACGATAGTGCCATTATAATGGCTGTGGCATTGTAGTGAATGACACAAATACAGTTAATATTAAAATAAAGAGTTTAAAATCATGTCTGGAACTAAACTTTGCTTGAGGCTAACCCTCCGTGAGCAGGCCTAGAGCTCTCAAACTGGACCACAACTGACAATTTAGAGCCATGGCCTCTCTCATGAAGTTCCATGAGATATGGTCCTGTTTCAATAGCAGCTAATAGCCGTTAACAATGTTCAGCAGGTCTCCATTACTGACATACTGCAGATCAGAATGGCTCCTTGACTGAGGCCCAACATTAAGACTGTGGAACGTGTCGGCCGCCCAACCCCACAGCCACTCGGTTGGGTTTGTGATTGACCGAGTGTTTACTTAAGGAGCCAGAACAAAAACTGTTAAAACAATCCTGAGCCATGATGGAGAGCAGAGCACAGCTATCGTCCAGGGAAAGAACAACAAAAACAGCTGAATGTGACAGAATGATGCAAAGCCACCCTGGGGCTGACAATACATCATATCTAAATAGACTTCCTGTAATCAGGCCTGCTGGAGGTTTGAGCCGGGGAGGTGGAAGTGTGGCCCAGGGATCAGAATGTGGTAGAGCCTGGGTGGGTCATATGGTATGTGGGAGCGCTATTTTATGGGAGTTCGCCATGAAGGAATATATGTATAATGGAGAATTAATAAAGACAGAGGCCTAATGAATGGCTGGGTTGTGTTTAGAAGGGGCCATAGCCTATATTGGGTCAAGGGTAAATCTAAGGAGCCTCAACCAAATACAAGGCAAAGTCATGTAGCTTAGTGTCCAACCCTGCTCCTGGAGATTCACTGAGCTGTAAAGTTCAGTTCCAAACCTAAACTAGCACATCCGGATATAGATGGCCAAAAGGTCATTTTACATTTATACCTTTCTTTAATAACCTTCCCAATTTCTCAATGCTGTTATCAATTTTATTTTAATATGTGAGGGACATGAGCTCCTAAAGCAAACAATTTATAGATTTATATAGTTAATGGTAGATTCTTATTGCCATATGTCACAATGATTCTAAAAGGCCAATCTTCAGCAAGAACACACATGATAGAAGTATATATTTACATTTCAGTCACCATTTACTCTTACTTTGATTAAACAAACTTTAGCAATTTGAATTTGGTCTTCCAGCAGTAATCCTTTAATGTATTAATAAAAACACCGTAACGCACAGAAGGCTCCAGTTCCACAAGCTGATACAGTTTATTATGTCTAATGTTGGCATGCATGTTTTCCAACTACTCTGAGGGAATAATTTTGAAAGTCCTATATAATTAAATATTTAAAATGTAAACAAAGTCATTTAGAGTGGTTTATGGTTAAATTTGACATTCTAGAGCGAATAACCAAGTCAGAATTGTTCGCAGCAGTGGTGATAGGAATCAGACATGCATTGTGTTTAATGGCTCTAAAAGCTTCCTCATAGAAAGTTGATGAATAAATTAAATTGTTATGAATACATTGGCTGAGGTCTGTGACAATTTTTTATGATAGTACTGAGATAATTCTAACATAAACCATATTCTTAAAGCCTTTCATGGTGTTGTAACTGGCAAGATAATACCTTGTAGTATATACAATCTGATTTAAAAAGCTCAGAACGTAGATTTGTTTTGGATAGTGTAGAAAATGGTTATGTTGGTGTTGTAGACACCAGGTCCCTGTGTCCTATCAAAACTATTGCAGAGAAATCTGAGACAGTAGGTTTGAGTAAAACCACTCTCAGTAAATGACTCTTTAATGAGTTAAAGAAGACATTGTCAAAGTCTCTTAATGCGGTGACTCTTTATGGTAGTGGTAAAGACTCTTTAGGGTAGTAGATTTCCAGCAACATGCTCAACCCCCATGGCCCTTATCTGTGGCAGTAGCCTCACAAATGTACTTAAAAGCATCAGAATAGCTACCCTTGAATTTTGTGGAGGCTAAAGTCTCTGGAGATAGAATCGATAATGAAGTGGTAGCTGATGCAAAGTGTGTGAGGGCCAGTGCTGAGAGTATATATCTCCTTTAAGAGAAGCACAAAGCTAGTGTAATGAGGCAGGACCTTGGTGCTGGTGGAGGCAGTGTGTTAATGTGCTGATATAAAGATGGATGGGAGAGATCTCTGGCTAAACTGTACTCTGCTGCCCTCCCAGACATCTGCACATGTTTACTCCCCCTCATTGCTATTGATTTCCACATTCTGTACAATCTCCTCACCAGCCAGGCAGATAATGCAATCTTACTGAGAGGGGGGAAGGAGCGAGAGACAGCCAGAGAGAGTGCGAGAGAGAGAGAGAGAGAGAGAGAGAAAGCATGGGGTGAGCGTATATTGGACAGTAAAACAAAGAGCAGGAAAATGATGTTCTTTATTTGGCAGCTTCCACTGTACTTTCACACCCAGCAAAAGTGATGATGCAAGCACTTCATAGATGAACTCAATAAGGTTCTGGTAAGTGTCAAAAATGTTCTCAGTGACAAGTCGTGACAAGAGGAGATAATATTTATGCTACCCAAAGAAAGCAAATGGTTCAGCGCAGCAGATGGAGTAAGAACTTCTGTGGAAGATCACAGACTGAACCACATCACTAGTCCTAAACAAACAGTACTTTCTCAAACAGCCGTCTTTTCAAACGTATAAGTCAAAAACTATAGAGCATCTTCTAAATGATTGTGTTCTTATTTGCTCTTATAAATGAACACTGAGAAATTTAAAATATTCAGCTGCCTGAGTAGTTTGTACACCAAAATAACAAACAATCCAATATTCGGCAACATACATGAAAGACTGGCTTTCAGCAGATCGTGTGTAGAGTATTACTCTCCCTTCTCCAGTTCCACTCATAAGAGGGCAGATAATAAGGTTATGTGTGATGTCATAAGTAATAACTCTAATGTTGAAACCAAATATACTGAATCAATGTACAAAAGAATATCTTGAGTATACTATGCCATCTCATTATGTTTACACGGTATAATCAATATAAGCAAATATAGAGCCGCTGCTTACTGGGGACTGGTGCCTCAATGATCTTCAAATTGAATTTTCTGCCACCTGACCTGACAAAGCAGCGAGGGACGAAGCTGTTCCTTAGAACGAAAGCCACTGACATATTAACAGCCCATACCTGCTGCTTTTTCAGAAGATGGAATTAGAACGAGTAAAACATATCAACGATAAATAAATAAATGAACAACTACCACTGCTTGAAGGATTCTGTGCAATCACACAGATCAATGCTCATTGAAATTTCATGAAGGCAAAGCCAAATCGCTTCATATTTCACAATAATAACTAGAGCCCTGCAGGAGTAGAATAGGGGGATGGGGGTGGATGGAGAGAAGAAAGGACATAGGAAAAACTCCCTCCTACAGATAACACTCTGAACACTGTCAGGACTAGTCCAATGAAAGCATTAACCCTTCAGTAAATCAGGGACTGACCCAGGGCCCAATCCAAATTCAACATCAAAAGACAGACTGGCATAAAGCACATGGCAACCTTAGCGACATGGCAGTTCTAAAGTCCAGCCAATTGCTCTGAGCTGCTGGTGGTGAATTGAGTCAGCTGACCACATGTAGACCTGCAGTGCTGCAGCTGTATCCCTGACTGACAGAGCAGAGAGGCATGCTGGGTAATTGGTCTTTAGCGGAACCTTTTAACAGGCACTTGTGGGCTTTGTACAGAGCTGTTAATGTCAGAGTGGTAATGTTCTGTACATGTTAGGGAATGGCAGACACACTCTCTCTTTCTCTCTCTCTGCGTTCTCTCTCTTTTCCCCAGAGCTCTCTCTCACTCAGGTGTGATCTCATATGCTGTGGATAGGAATCGATAGGCTCTGTGGCAGGGTGTTCGATGCCGGCCTGAATTATTGCTTCATTTTTCTCCCTATATAGATGAGGCCTGTTTTTTCCTAGCCCTCCCCACACCAGGATCAATATCTTACAATCTCATTTTTATCCATTTTTCCATAAACCCAGTGATTGCGTTTATTTGGAAAATCCGACAAGCTAAATAAGGCATCGCTTTAAGAAAGGGGAAAAACATATAGGAGGAATCTGTGGCCATAAAATGGATCACTTGTTTTCTTTGATCCTGAGTGGAGGCTGCTGAGAGCCAAAGACATTTGTGTGAAATGGCCCTCAGAAGACTTTATGCTTCTGAGCAAACCAATTTCACTATATCTTTATGGTGACCATTTTCACATGTCAAGGATTAGCAATTTAACTTGAATGGTTATCATTGATCAAGCAGCATGACCCCAATTGTCAATAAAATTAAAGAGTCTCATTATTGGAATCGAACAATCATTCAACACATTAGAAAAAAAAACTGGCTAAATGCAGTGGGAAATGTCTCCAGTCAATTCAGTTGAAGAACGATTAGGATAAGGTAACACAACCATAAATATAATATTTCCATATATACGTATATATATGTAAAAAACTCCAAAATGGCAACTTCACAGGAGGATGAAACATATCTGTTTACTTGCAATGGAGGTTGATATAACAAGATTTTTTTTTTCTAAGCAAATTTGCACAAATTCTAATGGTCAACATGAATATTCACAAAAGTGAAAAGTGACATAGTGTTACAGGGAGTTGTTGTTATGGTCTCCATGCACGTAATCCTACGTCTGCCAATGGTGCTGGCATTAACAGGATGATTCATGGAGGGCATCACTGCTCAGTGAATGTCCACAATCATGGCTAAACTTGATCATTCACATGTCTCACAATGTCTAACCTACCCACCAAGTTTAATTCCTGTCAGCTGATTCCTTCTGAGTGCAACTCTTTTTTTGACGAGTGTGTATTTATACATTTACATACTCTGTCTGCATGCCTTGTATATTTAGTCCCAACTATAATAAAACAAGAAGAGGAGATATTTACACCTATTTACACCATCTTTGACTTTCATCCAGCTCCATTTTGGTCTGGATCAAAAGCCTGGCTCTTCCTCACCTCTAGTGACTAATGCTTACCATAGACTTCATCATTGGGCAGGCATAAGAGAACTCCCCCTAATGTGATCCAGCAGAGTCTTTTTAATATCAGGCCTGATGGGTGCAGCTCAGCCCACTGGCCTGCATACTGAGCAGGGATGAATTGCCTGCTGAACCTCCCGAGCGATTCATCAACACCTCCAATCTATCGGCTGTGCGGGGCCACACACATGCTTGCTGGCAGATAGCGTTATAACTCTGCCTCGCACAGCAGAGAAACGAATGGAAAGGCCTTTTGACAAATGATGCAAACATGGCAATCTGGTGCGAGGTAATACGCAACCAAACATGGAAATGCATTTGCTGCAGATAGAGAGGGGGAGAGAGAGGGATGACTCAGTGCCCTTATCTGCAGAGTGCCATGCAGGATGGGTAATGTCCCAGGCGGAGTGAGCTTAATTGTTTCTGATGATAAATATAATTGCACGGAGCCTTTGGATGTTTAATTGCAGGGAGGAGTGTGGCGGAACTTCTTGCATGATCACTTTGACTGCAGTGTTCCCCACCGGATGTCTTGTGCATGAGCTTTGATTGCAGCACCTTAAACCTCCGTCCCAAAACAAACAGGGGCAAAATTTGACGGGATTTGATTGACCATATCCGAGGCTCAGTTATTCCTCTGTGTACATTTGGGTTTCCATTTTACTGCAAATTCCTCTATTCAGCAGCATGTGCCAAGAATCTAAGACTCCTAAAATGACGTCATTCATTATCCGGGAGGCTTTTGAGGAATCCATTAACTGAGTGGTCTCTGAGTTCATAAGCAGAGAGCATTTGGTGCCAAAATGCAGCTGCGTCATTACGAACTGCAGACCATCGAATGCCATTGTCAGCCACACCATTCAAAGGTAACTGCAGTTGATGAGAATCTCACGGTCAAATTAGAGTTCGACTGTGATGAGAACTGTTATTTAATTGCACTCCGGTGAGGCTGAGAGGAAGCGTTGACCCTCCTCTGTTCTCCAGGTATGGCCACATCTTTCCGCATGGCTGTGTGGTGTTCGAGCATGGCAGCATCGGTGCGCCATTGATTTAATTAGGTCTCCATTTCCTCTGCCTGACAGAAGTTGATTAGAGGCGCCAGATGCCCCCTGTGTAATTTCACTGCCAGCTGCCACGCAGCCCTGCCAATCCTCTATGATTAGTACCCACTGGCAACTGGGCCTGGCCCAGGTGCCAAGTGGAGCCAGGGGAGGGAAACGGCAGGCTGATGTCCCCCTAGCATTGCAGACCAGGGGAGCTGCTGGGACACAGGCATGAGAAGAAGTGAGGCTCAAGTCCTCAGTGAGTAAGAGAAACTCCAGGGGCAGGCAGAGTGTCCAACCTGAAGGTTTAGTTTCCCCATGCCTGTGCTATGAAGCCAGATCAGTGCAAAATATGACTGATGCTCTGCTGTTGCATCGCTTTGTTATGCTGAATGTAAATGTATGTGAAAATGTAATTGTAAATGAATGTGAATGTACATTGGTTGGCCACAAAGAAACTTATCTGGAAACATGGCTGTAAAAAGTGGTCTGACCATCTGCCCTCTGCTTCAGAGGTGTGTGGTTTGTGCGTGTGAATTGCAAAATCCTTCTCTCCATGCCTAGCCATGTGTTCGGTGAATGGACCATGAAGAGAGGCCAAGTCCAGCGCCATAAACCCAATGAGCGCACTCATTCACACGCATGAATGCAAAGGCACAGGCATGGACGCACACTGAGTGGACAATGCCCGCAGCTGAGCTCCCTTTTAAATGTATTGATGAAGTCGGTTTTCATAACTCTCTCCTGAGTGTTAAGGCATTATTTGGAAATTGTAATTGCAGTTCAACAATTTTAAATGCGTCAATCAAATGCAATGCAATGTAACATCCTTTTTCAATTGCCATGGCTAGATGCTGGATTCATTACTTCCTTCATGCAGTCCTAGTATCCAAAAGTACTATAGCCATTCTGTCCCAATATAGATATCATATGTGACCCATAGTTCCTCCTCAAGTGCTGCATTTCACTTATCTGTGCATGCTACATGATGTTCCTGCTGTTGAAGGGGCACGCGTTCCTATTAAGCTGCAAGCACAGGAAATAGGTGGGATTCCTTTGCAATGAAGGTTGCTTTCTTCAGGAAGCACAGCGTAGGTCACAGGACCTCTCAAAGCAATGTTAAAACAAAGGCAAATGCTTTTTATTTTAGCGAAGATGTAGGTTGACACAGTCATTGTGTCAGGATTAACAAACTTAGATTGACGCACGCCAAGCTAAAAGTCAATTGAGATTTATTAGACAGATTGGTAATAAAGCACGACAGCATGGACCAGGCAAACATTACCGAGGGGACAAGGCAGAGAGAATAACCAGTGAGGCAGGCAGGGGTCGAGAACCAGAGAGCAGGAGATACAGGCAGACTAATCCAAAGGAGTAAGACAAAAGCGTAAACCAGTAAACAAATGGGGAATACAATACCAGAAGGGCAAAACAAACCAGCAACCAGATCAAAGGGGAGAACCGAGAGAGAGAGAGAGAGAGAGAGAGAGATCGGAGGTGTCAGGGAAACCCAGCGGTGTGACACATTGTAGTGTAAGTAAAACAAAATAAAATAAAATAAAGGTTCAAGACCATACATTTTTGTACAGTAAATAAGATTTAAAACTTTAAAACTATGATATAAAAGTCTATACCAGATAAAGTTCTTTTTTTACCTAGAGCTGCATAGTTGAGACAATAACCATTCAAGGAACCTTTATTTTAAGTTCCTTTTTTCTTTATTATTTGTTTTATTTGGTGTAAAGTAAATAAAGAAATGCAGTGGGCACTTTTTTACCTGTATAGATGAATCTGCCTGGTGTACCCTTGCAGAACTGTTTGGACTTGTAGGACAAAGTAACCTCCACCACTCCTGGTATGTGTCTGGGGGGAGTCTGTACCCGGATAGCATGAGGGGTGATGAGCTAAGTGGAAGAAAGGCACAAAGAAATGATGAAAAAAATCTCCTATACTCATCTACACCCAGATAACACCTCTTTGCTAAAGTGTTATAACAGCAGGTTTGCACAATTAATCACATATTAATCAGTATCACAGTTTTGACCTGTGTAATTACCTATTCACGCAGGCTGTGATTAATGTAATATATATTATAGTACAGTATGCCTGCTGCATCACAATTAAGAGTTCCTATTGCTCTAATAAGATAAATAAAGTTCTGTGCTGTGAGTGTGCGGAACATGATATTATAGCCACTGAAGAGATGTTCGGTGCCTGAAGTTTCATTTGAGTTTTTGAACTGATGTAAAGCTAATGTAAAGTGAGATTAATAGAAATCCATGTCACCAAAATTGTTTGGCTCCAGTACAAAACTAACAACTTAAACTTAAAGGCACTAAACAAATTTTGGCTGAGCGACTACATTTGGGGTAAATTGTATAAATTTGATTTATTTTCAGTAATCGGGCAAAATGTAAAATTTAACTGCTGCCTACTTAGCGGGCAACAGTGGTGCTAGAAAAGTTAGATTTTTTTAATATAAAAAGTAGGAAAACCCCTGATGATGAAGGCGGTAAGAAATGGCTAATGGAGAAGAATGCTAAGAAACTGAATAACACATCCATATATATATATTCCTTTTTCACATGTCCTCCTGTATATTAGTGAGCAAGTAGCAAGAAAAAGAAATAGTGATGGTGAGGGAGTGAGAGAGCAAGGTAAAAATGTGTCTCTCCATGAATGGATCAGCTCATTATTCAGGAATGCACAGTAGAGTATGACCTCTGGCCTTTTATCAAGGTAGTGCATACTGCCTACAGTGAAAGCGTTGTGGGGTTTATAATGTTGTGGGCTCATTCATTTGCTTCTTACTCCTCAATTTTTTTTTTCTTTCTCTAGACACTGCTGAGTGGATTTTGTGAGTTAGAAGGGGAAAGGTGACGTGTCATCACACAAGGATATGGAACTCGTTAGAGCCTCTCCGTGAAGTTACATGTATGTCAGCATGTAGACTGTCAAGACAAGACAGCAGCAAGACAAGTTTTTTGCTTTGTTTGAATCATGAAGAACATTCATGAAGCCGAGCACAAGGCCCCTATTCCCACCTTTTCTTGCCTGTACTATGTCTCAGCAGAAGCTGCATAAGTAGATTGATTGCAACAGCATGTGTTTAGGAGTGGATAAATAGCTGCTCACACGCTGCTGCTTCCAGCTTTCTGAGCAGTCACCACTGTCTACCTGCAACCACATTCACTCTGTTACCGGGCGTATTAAATAGGAGGGCTTTGTTCTCTGATTAGACTATGATTTGACTGTTCGCCGTGTTCGAGAGACTTCGCTAAAGCTTCTTTGAAGGGGGAGTGGTGGCTCTACAAAGCAGAGCCGAGCGCTCAATTTCCCCGGCGAAGCACTGGTGCGTTCAAAGCCAACAACGCCGGCGGTGCTTTACATGACTTTAAACCGTCCCTTTCATTGCACACTTAGTTGGGCTTTCATATGCCAGCCACTGCTCTTCTCACCTCTCAGATAAATATGGCATCGCCAATGAGAGGCTTTTTATAGCCTTCCCTCTTTCATCTAGCAGCTCCCACCAGGAGCAGAGCAGCAACTCGTATAGAGAGAGAGAGAGAGAGAGAGAGAGAGAGAGAGAGAGAGAGAGAGAGAGAG
>CM067485.1:17560790-17597059 GCA_034552555.1 Semaprochilodus insignis | reverse complement strand
GAGAGAGAGAGAGAGAGAGAGAGAGAGAGAGAGAGAGAGAGAGAGAGAGAGAGGGTGGCTAAAACAGGAGTGCTACACTTCAGGACATGGCAGAAAGCAGTGACAGTTAGTAGATATGCTCATTTTGTCCACAAGAGGTACTTGGCTTTGACAAGCTTATGGGACTTAACCTAAAAGTTAATATACCATTCATGGATCATGAGTTATTCTTTAATTTTGGTCCTTTTGAATTTATTACCTGTTAATAATGCTCAGTAAGATGGACAATGGATGGTTTTAGTGCCATTCATATAACTGTGCTTGGGTACCGAGTTCGTGGGCAAAGTATGCTTTGTCAGAAGGACTGACCTCGCTCCAGACCAGCATGGTGCCAAAGATGACCTGCAGCCCGTCAAAGAAGTTGTCCCCAATGATGATCACAGTGGCCCCTCCTGTGGTCCAGCCTTCGCTCGGACTGATGGCCTTAATGCAAGGAGTTGCTGCTTCCCCCAGACAGAGAAAAATATATAGAGAGAGGTAGATAGAGAGAGAGCAGGAGAAAGAGAGATAAAGAGAGAGAGAGAGAATGAGAAATAAAAAGTGTACATTACACTTACACGCCAGAGGAGGCATGTAAGGTTATTCAGATGCCAGAAGAGTAAAAAAGCTGTTATAATCAGAATTTAGTGTATGAAATTAAGTAGTACCATAATTTCATGCAATAAATCCATGAACTACATTCTTGTAATAAGATCCCAAAAGACAAGGTAATTGACACATTTTTCCTGATTACAGCAAACAGATTTATGGGACTTCATTTGGAAAAGAGGCCTTGCCATAACCTAATGACAACTGACAGAATCATTAAAGCAGTCACATGTGATTACACTGAGGCTGCTCCTTTTGTAGCATCCCCATACGCTTCCTGACACACGGTGTGAGAGTGAGAGATGGTCCATGCTCACTGATCATCAATCTCAATCTACGCTATGTGAATCTCCTGTAGCCCGCTGCCTTACACTGGGACAACCTCTCCGGCTGTGTTTTGTCACTCAAGCTGGCTGTGTCATGCCAAGGGCGAGGGCCAGAGCCCTCATCACTTCCCATCACTCCCCACCAAGGGCACACTGCCGGCCTCTGTTGGCTAACTGCATGCGGTTTGTTGAATTTTAAACAACAGCAGTGCAGGGATAGAGAGAAAGAGGTGAAAGGAGGAGCAGAATATGAGACGAAGGAGAGGGGAGGGGAAAGTGTCTGTCAACAGTATTAAAGAGTAAGGAAATTAGTCATGTTGCAGTAATTAAGTAAGCCTAAATTTACCCTGTGAGTGTAATTGGAGAGTTTTGTTCCAAAATGTTGCATGTCCACTTCAAACAATTATAACATCTGGCTATAAAGAGGTTGGAAAAAAATAACACAGAGATGGAAATAATGCTAGAATATCACTAATATTTCTTATATGTTTCCAATTAACAACTTAGCATAAACAAATTATTTGAGTTAAAGAACAAAATCCTTCAGTTTTGTTTCTGAATAACAAGCATGGATGTGCTCTGTTACACCTAAAGTGTCTGTTAGCTAGTAAATTTAGCAAATGACTGTATAAGCTAACATTTAAACTAAGGTAATGGGAAGCTTATATAGATATTCAGTCCATGAGGATTAGATATTCTCTCTGTACGGTGAATATTGTCTAAAAGTTGCTTGTTTAAGATGTTCATATACAGTTTGTAGCATATCACCACTGTCGGAACATCTTCATAATGATAATTTCACATACTTCACTTTTAATGTAAGTAAGTTTTTAAGTAATTTTGCGTCATTTCATTTAGTCCATTCACCATGAATTTACACATAATGTAAAGTGCGACAGGAATTTTCAAACTATATACAAAGTGAAAAAAATGGAGAGACAAAAATGGAGACACAAAGTTTTGTTCTGACAGCTGCAAAAAAATCCACACTTACATATAACTGCTTTATTACCTAAGTTATAAACACTGTTTCAGCTTTCAGAATGTTTTTTGGCTTAAAATCAAAATACAACAATGAGAACTGTGATCATTTACATACATAACTCTTCATCAAGGCATCAAGTACTTATAAAGTGCCCCTAAAGTATCAAGAATAGGTGATTTAAGTCTAACAGATAAAGAGAGGCTGGGAATGGTCATGTAGAATGAATTTTGATGTTTTTTAGCACATAATACTACACATGGACATAAATGCAAGCAAAATGTAAGACAATGGAACCGAATGATCAAACCAGATGCAGTAGTCTTCCTTAAATGGCATCGATACACATGCACATGGCTGACGCACTGTGCTTATGAAGGGTGTCTTTCCTGGTTCTGTTTCTTTGGGGGCTCTGAGATAATTAATAGAATTTAAGCGTCGGACAGAAAAAGATCAGTCTGCCCCCTCTCACCCTCTGACAATGATCATCTCACACTAACAACCCCCAAACCCCCTCCACCTCCAAGTTGCCCGGCTCCCCCGAGGGCAAAGGCGGGCAGCGAATGCTAATTCGGGTGATTATACACGCACCTTTATTAAATATTACCCGACCCTAGTGTGTAGGGGGGGCAGGTGTGGGCGCTTGTTTTACGACACTCGTGTAAATGTCACAGGCGGAGGGATCCTGAGTCCTTACAGGAGTCGATCAAAAGGCCAGGCGCCGTGGGACGCACTGGGAAAACAGCAGCCAGCCATAAAAATTCAACACCTTAATGAGTCATGATTTCATTTTGTCTGTATTGAACTTTGGCTCAGGATCCTGACGCCCAGTGCCACACTGAAGGCGCTTTTTCTGACTAATTACCGCTATTGCTAGTTTGCTGTTGGGGGTGGGCGGCATGAGGGGAAGGACAAAAGAATAGGATGGCATAGAAAAAAAAAAACAGTAGTTGGAGGCAATCACCTGAGTCAGGGGAGAAGTGCCTCGGGCTGCTTGGTCATGTACATCTCAGGTCTTAGTGCTAAACTAAAATGCCATTTTGCTGTTGGAATTAGTATAAATACAGGTTACCAGCCTAAAAGCTGCACATGAATGTCACAATTACAAAAAGAAGCAGTTTAGATTCCTCCTTAGTCTTTGTTACTAACATTTTACCTTTTCATCAAGGCTGGACGAAGGGACAGTGTCAGCACTTGTATTTAGAAAACATCCCTTTATAATTTGAAGATATCAAGACTACAAAGGATTATGTGGAATGAAATCTTGTTACATTAACATACTGTTATTTATTTATTTATTTATTTAATTTTCCATTTTTAATTTAACTTACCATTTGGAGTTGTTTTTAGAGACATTCACATTTCAGTAATTACCAAATTTGGCCATAGACATTTGCTCATATCTGTAACCATTGGTTTCACTACAGTTGTATACAAAAAGTTTGGCGAGCCCTTATTAACCCAGCTGTATTACAAATGCTCTTCAGAGAACACACATTTCTGCATATTTAAAGGCACAGTTGTGAATTAACATACCATAAAATGTGGCCTGTGCAATAACATTAGCATATTTTTTTCTTTACTTTTTCCTAAGTAAATTCTGCAACTAAATAGCAATTGCGAACTACAATTGCAGACAATGTGCCAAAATTATGTTTGCTACCTGTAGAAGATATGTTAACATATTTTCACTTATAAAACTAAACATGTACTTTGACTGGAGGTATTCAAGCTTTTGAATGCCTCTGTACATTACTATAGGCGGGGCTGACATTGGGAAAATAAGTAATAGCTTGTTAACAAGCGTTCAAACTAAATTCCCAACATGCAAATTGAGTTCATGATATCCTCTGTTTTAGGCTACAAACTGGCTGAACATGGTCATAATAGGGGGAAACAGGGCAATCTAACAAGCACAATAAGCAAGACAGCATGAGCCCAGGCTATCCGTAGCTCGCCATGATCGCCGTCACCTCAGTTCCCTTGTAAGCTCTGCTCTCACTTTTAGCTGCTTTTTCCAGGGGGAGACCTCATACGTCTCCTGGATTAGGGGGGCTGTGTGGAGTGGAACACCCAGTCCAGTGCAAGAGCAGGACAGAGGCAGATGGCCCACTAGAGAGAGGGACAAAAGCGCTACACCTGAACCCAGATGTGAAAACAGCAGGATGGGCCCAAGAAACAGTGAAAACACCAGTCAGAGCTGTACAGGGTGTTTGTGTGTGAACAACTAGCGATGCTCTGGGAGGAGTTTGCAGAGACAACAGAAAGCTTGATTAACATGCAAGTCTTCGAGGCAGGGAAGCAAAATACCAGAAAATTTTCCTGCATTGTTCAGGATAGCAGCCATGGCAATTTTGGAAGAATATCTCCTCAGGATTTATTTGGCTTAAACAGAATGCTGTGTTAACCAACAATCTGTTGGCGGTCAGAAAACAAAGGAAGATTATTTTTTCCATACAATGCTTTTCCATACAAAACAGATAAAGGATGATTAGGTAGTGATTAATACTGGATGAAGGCACTTCAGGTCAAGAACAATAAGAATAATTGTCAGTTGACCAAAACAAAACATGGACTGTCTGGGAGAAATCAGTTGGAAAACAAAACTGCCATGAAAATGATAATCTCCTTCATGATTCCCTGTTAATTCTCCAGTTTCTCAAAGAGATTCTTACACTATTTAGTTTTTTTCCACGTGGTCGTATGTGTTTTAGATTAAATAATACAACATTTTAAACACGAATAAACACTGAGCAAATCTTCTTTATTTTACCAATATCCCGCATGTCAGACATGCTGTAATTTGCAGAAGTGGTGTAATCCACTTTGCGGCTGTCAGCCCTGCGCCTTTTGCCGGCTGCGCGCATCCTCTTTCCGGCAGCCGCCGCGCTGGGGGTGATTGCGGTGGCGCGGCGTAATGCAATTTGGCGGCTGTGCTAAAGCGGTGGAGATGAAGAGGCACGGCGGAGCAATCTGTGATGGTAATCTTGGCCTGGGACGACTCTTTTGCGGGGCGCTGAAATTGTGCATGGATTAACCAGATGGTGGAACGGGAATCCATCTGATAGGATTAAACTTTGGTGCCTTCCTTCGCCGCCATCTGTTCCCCTTGCGCTGCTTTGCTTGCGTACAGAATACGCGCACATACACACGTACATACGAACACACATGCGCGTCTATGCACACGCAGCGAACACACAGCTCTTGTTCCTTTGAGTTTGGGTCCAGAGCAGCTTTTTCGGAGCCCCGCGGACACCTCTTTCCACCACACTGAGTGTGTCCCGTGGCCTCAACCCCCAGCTGACAGACCTCGCTACACAGGCCGCCTCTGAGACGGCAGGGCATGCTGGCTGGCGGGGAAGAATCGTGTTTCCAGACTGAGGAAAGTACTGCACTAGCTGGGCTGAACTCAGGGAGTTATACAAACAGTGGGCAAGCATGTGACTCTATAGCTTAAGAAAAGTTGTGCGGTCATTAAAAATGACTTAAATACTGAGTATTGTAGAGGACTGCAGTGGACAGGAGCTGACATTTGTATGGCTCAGTTTTCAAATTTTCTTATTATTTTCGTCTAAAATTAAATGCTTAATCTCCACAGTCGGAGATGTGACTAATCACAAAACAGTACAGATGTTGTCAACAAGAAAACAGATTAAACACAAAAAAAGTAACTGAGTAAAAAGTAGATTCCTTTACTCACCAATATGCTTGAGTAGAAGTATTAAGATTAGAAAATGTTGCGGAGTACACAGCTATTAATATTTTACTTCAGCACTTGTACTTGAGTAAATTAATCTAGTTAATACCCACCTGTGGTAGTTACAAGAGTGAGAAGTTAAGTATGGACTTGCATACTATTGTCTTAAAAGGAATTTTAAAAATATAAATTAAATAATTAAGATGCAAAAGTCATTTAGAATGGTTTGATGTGAAATGCCACATTCCAGGGCTGTTCACAGTGGTCGTGATAGGAACCAGAGTCTGAATCAAATCGGTGCAATTCTTGCACTTTAAGTTTAAGCTTTAAGGGGTTACTCAGTACAAACCTTTATAGGGAGAAAACTTTCTTTGCATAGTGAGAACCAGATAAATATGATAAAATAACATTCCCAAATTAAACCACTATAAAAATGCTGTATGGTTTGTATTGTCCGTACAGTGTTCAAATATGTTCAGGTTTAAGGAGCACTGAGTTTTCCTTTTGGAATCTATGCAAAGTGTGTAAACATTTCCCGGGGACAACAGACCCAGAGGTTTAACAGAAGAACTCAGTCATCCTCATCACCATCCAATCGGCTATATAACTTAAATCCACACATAGTTAATCATCACTGTCAGAAGGTTAACAGCCGAACCCTGAAAATATGCTTCTCCTTCCCAAACCTAAATGAGAAAATGATTGGATTTGTTTGCCTTCTGATGATCAAATCAGATCCCAAATCATCTCCACATGTTATTAGAGGAGTATTAGGACAGCCCGGCTCGAACCTGGGAGAGGCTGTGCCGCAGTGCGAGATGGAGCGTGCCAGATAAGGCCACGTCTCTGAGGAAATAAATGTGCAGTGCTTAAGCAGCTATGGCCTTATAAGACACATGTAGAAGTCTAAACAGAACAGGCCACTTGGGGAATGTTGGAATCATGGTTCTTTTTTCAGCCTGTGCAAACGGCCCAGGCGGGATAGAGGTGGGGGGGGGGGAGTACAGTGCCATGCAGCAACTGTACAGCTTTGATTAAGGGGTTATTTGTTATGCTGTGGTGCATATGCATTGTAGCCTTTATTCCTAACATCTAACATGCAAGGCTGTGGATGAGGAGAAAGCTCCTGGCGTTTGGTGGGACTTCCAGCAATAATCCAGCAAAGAGGCTCTGTTGTGACTGGGATCGTAATGGGCTCCATAGAGACTCAAGCTTGAGGAGCACTCTGAGTTAGTGGACCCTTCATAGCCTGTAATCTCCCTCCTCTCTTATCTTCTCGTCTAATTCTTTCTCTCTCTTTTTCCTTTCTCTACCAAACTCTCTTCTCCTCCTCTCTCTTCTCCCATTCTCCTTTCCTGTTCACCCCTCTTTCATCTCTCAGCTCCTTTCCTCTTCTCCCCTGCCTTCCCCATCTCTTTTCTCCTTTCCTCTTCTCTCTTCTCTTCTCCTATCCTGTCATACCCTCTTGTCTCCTGTCTATTCCACTCCTCTCTCCCCTAATCCTGTTTAATTTGCTTTCTCTTCTATTCTTCTTTCATTTCTTACCATTTCTCCCTCTCCTCTCCTCTCCTCTCATCTTGACTTCTCTCCTCTTAATTCTACTCTATTCTTATCTCCTTTTATCTTTACACCTCTTTTATCCTCTTACTCTTGTAACTCTGTCATTCTCCTCTCCTTTCTTATCCTCTCCTCCTTATGTTTCTTTTCTCCTCCTGTCTTCTCTCTCCTATGCTTTTTTGTTACGCACGCCTAGAGCTATTTGACTCCTCCTGTGTTTGTCTAAGAGCAGTCAGCCATTTAAGAAGATACTATAAGCATTAAGAGACAGGACGTTAAGATTGTTATGATTTATGGGTTTAAGCAGCTATAAATACATGCACTCTCAGTTACGTCTGATATATACTGATATACAGATCAGAAGGATTCGATTACATAAGCCAGCAAGTAAAATACTACTTTGTATGACACAGTAGAAGGTATGACTTTTCTGACTCTTTAATTCTTCTGAATCATGTTCTTTAAAGGACAATGATTCTAAACTGTAGATCCAATCAGTACTGTCATTAAAACAGTCAAACCATAGACTGTGCTTATATTTCTCTTTGCTAATGTGGAGCAAGGGTAGGACGCTACACCATTCCAGCACTACTGAGTGTGACAAAGTGGCCTAGTTTTGCTGAACGAACATCGCAGGCTGACGGAGACCTTGGCGTTATTAATTAGCTTTGTGCAAATAAAAGAGTTTGTTGGTCGGGAGAAAAAGTACAGTGAAGGGAAAATTTTCTAACGAGTCAGAGGATTGTGAACGGAGGGCTGAGACGCAGTACATTACACATGCAGTGCAGACGCAACACTTTTCTGCCTCTCATCCTCTGTCTTTCTTTCTTGTCCTCTCTCCCCTCCCCCCTTTTCTTTTCTCATCTCTGTCCTCCTCCCCTCTCTCTCTGTGTCTCTCTGTCTCTCTCATTCTCTTCCTGAGAAAAAATGCATGACTTTAGTGTCCTCTCACACCAGAGGCTGAAGGATATGCACTGGATGTCAAAGAGACACAAGCATGCTTGGGGTATCAAACAAGTGAAGCTGTCCTCACAGCTTACCTTTTAAAGTGGCCACATGCTTAAGAAACAGGAATAAAAGACGTGTTTATTTACATGCCAGTCTGATAGTACAGTACATATACACTTAGAGGCTTGAGCCTCTGCCCCTTCAGACTGTACCCAAGTGCCCTCTTGGGTGTTGTGTATAATAACTGTATTTCATATTGCCATTGTTCAGGATCCATTTCAGCAAGATTCATTGTTCTTTTATCTGAAACATGACTGTGCCCAAGGCATGAAATACAGGGTATCCGGGACCCCCTTCTTGCAACCCCTAAATGTCTCCAAACCAAAACGAGAATAAACTATTATGTTATTTTGCTGTCTGTTTAAGGAGAAATAGATGCTGAAATACATGTTCAGCCAAAGGCCATTCTTCACCTGCTTCACCCACAAACAGCGAGCATCTGACTCGTATTCTGCCTCAGGATGGTGCTGTAGCAGATTGATTCATCCAGTTGGTCTTTCATAGCCTGGCAAATGTAACTATGCCCAAGATAACTCTGAAAAAGGTTTCAATATGCCTTTACCAGGAATTGTTATTCATTCCTCAAACTGAAGACAAAAGAGGAGATGTGTCATGTGTGGAAAGCCACATTACCATAACTGGAAAAGACCCAAAAACATTTACGTCATGAAACATACTGCTTTTTGAATATGTAATTCATTGTCTATGTATAAAGTCCATATGATGGTAGCCTTTGGTATTGAAAGAAAAGAAGAATGCCTCCACTGTGTCAAAATATTTTTGGTCCCCATCTCTCACACACACACTGAACAACAAGCTTACCATGTTCCAGGTATGATGGGGTCCCCTCTGAGGGATCCAGTCGACGAGCCCTGCGCCCGTGTTTGGAGTTGTTGTGCACAAACATGTTGTCGGACACGGCCAAGACATGGCCATCCACGCTGACTGTTGTAGACACTACCACCTGCAGGAGGACCACACATCGTATGAGAGACACAACCTGTAGAAATGTTCCTCTAAAGTACCTAGACAAACACAACAGTTGAGATCATCCACGTCCCCTTGTAAGCAGAGTGCCTCTTATTTAAATAATGGCCCTTGAGCTTCAAGAGGTTTCCGTCTCAAGAGAGATATTTGATAAGACCTGGCAAACACTGCTTAACATTAGCAAAGCACTGAGCCTTGTTGCTCCATTTTCTGTTTCTCTCTGTTCCTTTTTTTCTAACCTCTTTTCCTTGGATACACTTGTTAACATTCATTTGTGCTGCATTACTCTTTCTACATTTTCACTATGATCTATACTGATGTATTAAATATTGGATCTTCACTCAAATAGATTGAATTCAGTTATCCAAAACTATGCAAACATGCAGTGATTGCCTGTAGAAAAGCAAATCAATTTCAGCACTCATTAGACTTGAGCGCAAAGTCACTGTATAGCACTAGCACCACAATTAAAATGAATAATTAGAGTCAAAATTCGAAGTGATCATTAGCGTGACACATGAAGGCTGAAGAATCTTGTCAGGCTGTCAATAGTACATCATCTGAACAATATGAATTAATCAGAGGTGTGATATAAATTTGGAAACTCACTGCTGAAAACTATTTTATAAAAATAATTATATATTATATTTCTTGTTGTGAAAAATACACAGGACCATGCAACAGTTTCAGGCATTTGAGAAAATTTTATTTAAAAGCTAATTAATAGGCTACTAAGCATTCATGTACTTAAACACACATTTTAGAACACATGCAAATAACATTAATACAAAAAGTAAAATATTTTTTAAATGTATGTTAATGTTTTTATTTAACTGTTTCCAACCTCTCCTCATGGTAGCCCATTATCTATTTATATATATATATATATATATATATATATATATATATATATATATATATATATATATAAACACATGCTGTATTATTGTGTAGAAGTGTGTACTGAATGACGTGAGTAAAAAGAAAATTACTCTCTGAGGAGGAGGATGGGGTTCCTAGCAGGTCAGAGGCAGGACAGAACATATCCCACGGGCTCACTCCCTCCCCACACTCTCTTCCTCTGCCACACCAGACCTCTGAGAAACCAGTGGGGAAAATACAATAACAGCACAATAAGCTCCCTTGAGCAGCATTTACTCTCCTCAGCATTTCCACATCACTGCTTGGCTCTCCTACCTGGTCTTGTGTGGTCCAGAGTAGGCTGTTCCAAATCAGNATATATATATATATATATATATATATATATATATATATATATATATATATATATATATATATATATATAAAACGACCCTTTATTTTTAAATGGTCCTTTTTTGCTGAAATAAATACTCAATAGACTCATGTCAACATGTCAACAGCATACCAATGATATAGCAGTAGTGAAGCATCTGGATGCATTCAGTAGATTATCAGACACTTCTAAAAAACTGCATAAATAAAGATAGTTTTTAATCTGCTGAATTCAGTTTGTTTTTTACGTATTTAGAGAGTACAAGTTTATATCTGTAGATATTAACCTGAGTAACATACAGACCATATATTTTGCTTTGGAAATAAGTTCATACCCAGGGGCATCCCTTTCACTGTTTGCATTTCTATCAGAAACAAATTTCATTTGCTTTAAAAAAATAAACCTTTAGATGAAAATTCCTAAGATGATGAATAATGCATATTCAGGTAGATCCATGCAAATTATTGACTGGTAGTGTGTATTGGCACTACCAGTGTGACTGGTAGTGGGTCATATGTATTGAGGTGCCTTTTGAGTGCTACTACATTCACTTTTTGGTTTGTCTGGTTGATTATTGGCAATTGTTTGGAGAGAGTTTTGAATATTAGCATAGGATGGGCATAATAAGATGGCATTCCATAATGAAGACTACAGCAGTTGCATGGATTTTTGTGTATGCAGTCCCAGTGCACAGACTGGAATCAGTTGTTACCTGGAAGCGTCGCATGTCTCTTGGGTTCCCTGCATTCTTTAGACAGTTCTGGTTGCATTTCAGGAAGAACTTCAGGAAAAACCTGGAAGGAGACAGAATAATAGAGTGTGTCACTACGGCGTTGTTGACTTGATGAAAGCGGGCTTGTGATGAATGTGTGGCAGTGGTAGACTTGAGCTTGTAAACTAGTCTAAGACTGTGTGAATGGATCCTCATTATCTGTCATCACTTTGTGACAGAGAGGTCCATGTAAGAAGAGCAGGGGAAACATGTTATTACCAAGAACTCACACAAGGCAGAGTTAGAGGCCCCCAAGACTCACTCACACTCACTCAAACACACACACACACACACATACACACACACACACATTTGCACACACATACAACCACAAACACACGCTAGCAGAAATAAAGAGCAGGCCATCTGTCGTATGCCAGAGACATGCCTGACAACCTTGTGATCCACACAGCCTTATGAGGGAGAGAGAGAAAGAGAGAGCAAGAGAGAGTGAAGGGGAAACTACTACACAACATCTCAACTTGAGCCAAAGGTCACATTGTTGAGCTCCCCAAACCAAAATAGCTGATTTTGCACTTGACAAAAAAGGCAATAATGAAACTGTAGAGCATGACCCTGATTTCAACATTAACATGAATAAAATATGAAATAAATACATAGTCATATTTCCTGTAGTTCAAACTCAATGGCATGCTTAGATAGCATTTCAGCAAGTGCATTCTGAAATGCAAAAATATCTTAAAATATCTTATGTTAGTCTTAACTAACATTTCACCAATCTTTGTGCACATTTCGTTTTAATATGACCACAAACAAGGTACAAAAAAGTTTAATCTTCATTTCTGGCAGACAGGATAACATATTTTATGTAACAATTCTGTACTGCCATTAACACATATTTAATTCCTTTCCCCAGTAGCCCTACAGTGCATGTTCGACGTGTTTTGGAGGCCACTCAGTTCAGCCTTGAAATTACATTTTTAAAATGCATTTTCATTTTCATTCAATTATAGTTATATTTTGAATAAATATTATATTTGGTTATATCAGTAAAGATATCCTAGTTCCACCAGCAGGTCTGCATTAATCCCTTAGGTGACTGTGGCCCACCAGCGGATGGTAAAGTCTTACTACACCCTTCTATAACATAAGAACAACCCATGCAGTTTGCATTGATGTCCATGTAGCTACAAATGGATGTAGATAGAGAAAAATAAGTCTTAGTATGTAATGGGATTTTAAGGGGTTATGTAAGATTCATTATACAGTACAAAATGTCTTGTTTTACAGTGATCTTCCACCAAAACATAATCATATTTTGTCACATAATTCTGTGTCAGTAGGTTGGGAAACATAATATTAACTAATCATATTATGACTAACCACCTTTCACATTACCTATCATCAAGCACAGAAAGAAAAAACAAATGCCTTTTGCTTTCCACTTCACTTATTGTTTTTAACAATCTGTTTATAGAGAGTTCCTACAGGACTTAAGCTACCCTGCCCAGGATAAGAGATTTTCTGAATGCTCTTTCATCCAACCTTAAAGCATACCCAACTGACAGTGCTGGTGATTATACAGAAGCATTCTATGGTCAAAAAGAATACTATATTTTACTTCAGCTAGAAATTAGTGTTCTTCTTCACTGAAGGATCATTTTCACTTTTGATTCAAGTTTGTTTTGATGACTGTATTTGTTCTCATCTTCATGAATGAAGTGGATGTGTTTGTAACAGACTCAGTGGGTTGTCCCATAGTTTCCCACTCTTCTGGTCTGTGCTCTGATTTCCACTATTAATTAACACAGTTGGGTTTCTCACTCCCGCTCTCTCTCCTCTTTGATGGTTTTACCCCTCACTACCTCACTTTAGTAAAGAACCAGTCTGTGTCTGTCACTCTCCCCTCCACCTGCTGTTTCAAAAACACACCCACATACAAGCAACCCTTCTATTATGTCCTATGGGAGGTCGCAGTCACGGTTTAGTCATGTGCCACCACTTACATGTATTGTGAATGCTGGATTGCATGACTTGCAATTCTTCTGATTGCTTGGACACTCAAGTAAACATTTTACACATGTGTGCACACAGATACCAGTGTACGTATAGAACACATACCCATGTAGTCCTAAAAATAAAGGTTCTTGGCTCCTAGTATGACAGTACAAACTTGATGTAGAATCTTTACATTATGGGTAAGGTTCTTTTACAGTGAACAAGAGGATTATTAAACTTTAAAAAGTTTTCCACACTTGCTCACCATAAAAACTCAGTGCTTTTTATTATGCATAAAGAGACGTAAGATCAAATAATTCTTGAACTCTGTGCTACAGGCCTAATCCAATAATCTCCTCCTCACGGTAAGGCAGGGAGCTAAAGATAATTATATAAGCAGCCTGTTACCTAACTTCTGATGTATAGCTTATCTGAAATAGTGAAAAGAGGCAGCAGACATTGTTCTGTTGTTTCACACATCATTAGAACTGTGTATTAGCAAAACCATGGACATATAATATGTATCATGATACAGGGTTTACAACTCAATATATTGTGATACTGTAAACAAGGCGATATATTACAATATATTAAATCTAATGCTAGGAAATTGTCATAATATGTAACACACCACCTTATGCATAAGTTTGCTAATGTTAACGTTAGCGGTGCCTTGCTATCGAGCAGTTTGTTAATTTTCGTGTTGGTTGGATAACAAAAAGCGATTCTTTAAAGGACTATCCATTTTAAGTACACTAAAGTGGTTGTTCTCCTAAAAGAAACCTTTCTGGTTCCAGTTTATGTTTTTTGCTGTTTAACCTTAGTACACACAGCTCTCACACATACACACACATGCTGTGCTTGTGTTTGATTTCAACACTGTTGAGATTTTTTTTCCAGTTGTACACAAATGTTTGGACACCCCTGATCAAACAACAACATGTTGTATAGATTTTTCAAATGAAAATAATTTAACACATCTTGCACTGCAAATTTTAGTGTACAATTTGTTTGTATTTATTTGCTCTAATTATTCTTTTTTTTTTGGAAAATATAAAATATAAAATGGCCACATTATCAAATATGTTACATTCAGCAAATAAACAGAAATTGTAGATTATCTGTATAGGACGTGCACTGAATTTCATCTAGAAAATGAACAAAGCATGTTATTTGTCCAGGGGTGACAGAACCTTTGCCTACAGATGTATGTATGTGTGTGTATGAGTGAGTGTTTGTGTGTGTGTGCATGTGCCTTGCTGTCACATATTTGACAACTGTATGTAACTTGTTATGCATATGTGCTGGCTGGGATTTGCACAGGATCAACATGGATTCTAGCCTTTATCTACTGTGTATGCAATGCCCTTGTCATTATGAATTCCATACTCATTCCTGTGCATCCTTTCATCCCTTTGTCATGCCTCGGTTCCATCCATTCGTACTTCTAGCGGCTGTAATAAGTGGAGGTCATAAAGACACACAAGCTCGCAGGCACACACTCGCCAGGAGAGTGAGCGACATAGAACAGCGGTGTTATTGCTAATGACAGCGCTGCAGTCCTGACCTACGCCATGCAAAAACACACAAATGCTCAAAGCACATCGGGTGTGTAAGTGTGAGAGTATGTGTGTGTATGTGTCCACAAAGAGCACCAAGAGCAGCGCTGTTTAGGTAAACAGATTCGTCCCTGAGGGCTGGCTGTGTCGAGCTCCTGCAGGCTGCTATGATATCGTTTACTGTAAAAGCTCTAAGCCCTGCTGTCTTCCTCTCTGATTCTCCCTTGCTGCAGCCTGTCTGAGCTCTGCATGATCTCTCTCTCTCTCTCGCTTGCTCTCTTGCTCTTTCTCTTGTTCTCTCTATCGCTCTCAGCTGCCCCTGTGCGTCAATAGTGCAGAGAGTATGACCCATTCCTCCTAACACTCGGCTTAACCCCAACACTGATATCACACGCTCTCTCAGTCCTACTAAATCCCCAGCAAAAACCAGGGTGTTCTAGCTTTAGCGTTCATGGCCCAGGCTTTGTCTCACACCCCTGTGGCCATACAGACACACTCACACTTTCTAAGGCCTTTATCCACACCTCCAAAGTAAGAAGTGCAAAGTATGCTTAGTTTGACTCCCTTGACCTCTCTGGCCCATTACCGCACATGGACACGAAGGCCACATGTAATCACACGTGTAATGTTTATTAAAGTGCGTAGCGTCCCCTTCACGGGGTACTTTGGACAGGGACCTTATGCTTTTAGAAGTGATTGGAAGGCAGACTGCAAATGGCATGGCTAAGAGCACTTCAATTAGCAGAGGCTATTACTATGGCTGGCGTGAGGAAAAGGGGCAGCGCTCCAAGCTGCCGCCACCAGCAGAGAAGTTAGCGAGCTGGAGAGCGAGGCCCGACCCGCTGGACATGCTTCTCTGCCTGACACATCCGAGAGCACATTACCCCCATTGACAGCCATAACAATGAGAAGGGCTATGTGCGGGTATAAGAAAGTGTAAACACGAGAGAGGCTGTGGAAGGAGACACAGGGAGAGAGGGATGAATGAAAGGGAAAGAAACAAATGAGGGATGAAGTAAAGCAGCAGGGTGTATGGCTCGTGTCACCGGGGTTAATATAATCCTCAAAGTATTGACCTTTGTTCTCTCTCTGGTCGCGTCTGTCTGAGAGCTGGATTTTCTGGACTCTAATTGCCTTGCTTGGTTTTCCAAGAGCTGAACTAAAGAAGTATATAGATAGTTCATACTAGATAATATGATATATATCATACCGCTATTGCCTGAACAAAACCTTGAATGTTTTAATTAAGGTCTGGTAAATTTTACTTTCAAGTTTTGTTTAAAAAAAACTGGAAAATTACAAAAATGGAGATACAGAACACATTTTGTTCTGAAGGTTGTGATTTAGTATTGACAGGAATGCTGCGTGTAATTGCATATATTTATTACAGTGAGCAGTGTTCGCTTCATGGGGCACTTTTTGGACAGGGACCTTATGCTTTTGAAGCTGCTGAACATCAGAATGCAAATTGCCTGGCTAAGAGCACACATGTCAACTTTATTTATACAGTGAAATGCAAAACTTTAGGTCATTTTGAAGATGTTGATTTCCTAAGTGAAAATAAGTACGCATCCTCCACAGATAACTGCACATTTTAATGCATAGTTACTGTTGCTCAGCAGTTGCTCAATTTGAAGTATTGGGGGAAAATAGAAACTCAAAGTGTGTCCTTTAAAAAAAGTTATGGCATATTTTATTTTTGTCATATATATTAATGAGAGTAAGTAGAAATAAAATGCACTAAAATAATATACAATACAAGCTGTTAACAACTTTTTCCTTCTCCTGTAAGTTTCCATTAAAGAGATATAAGATATAGACTTATATATTATGTACTACATTATGCTATAATGCAAGCCAAGTCAAGCTTGCATTACTAGATTGAGTTGTTTTACAGCAAATTTAAGATAAATAGAACAAATTGTTCAGCTATGATCATGTCAGAAAGGCCATATAATCCCTGGTCCTTTTCATCTAATCTGAGTAGTTTTTAAAGGTGTGTCAAAAAAAGGCTTTCAAAATGGCCCTTTTACGATACGTTACCACCTCTACACACTTAAAGGGTGACTGCCGACCCTCAATTAGCTTTCTCTAGCTGCGCAGGCTCTGGGAGTGAATGGTAGCGAGCGGCATGTGAGGAAGAGAGAGAGAGTGTGCTAATCTAATGTCAGCACTAAGTGCAGCAGTGTGGCTTTTGGAGCATGTGGCATGTGTGAGTATGGTGTTACCCACACTCTCAGTAAATGAGACCAAGTCGACGGCACTGGCCATCAATTATTCAGAGGCTGAGATGGCAATTATGGCACTGAGCACAACCAACATGAATATTTTATGAAGGCTAACGCAGACCAAGAGAGAGTGAGGGAGGGAAAAGAGAAAGAGAGAGGGAGAGAGAGAATACAAATGCGTCCAGCTCTAAGAGACTCAGTCCTTGCCAATTCTCGCCAAGAAGCACACTCAGCTTGCCTTTTCCCTAAGCCATGATATCTCTCTTCATCTGCCCTATCTCTTCCTCTCTCCTCACCTTCCACCACTCTATCTACGTCCTCCGGATTGGTTCGCCTGACAGTGATCTGCATGAGACATCTTAAAAGTGCCCCCCCGTGCAGTCCGCCACCCAACTCTCCATTACCCTGTCGCTGTAGGGGCATGGCAGGAATGCTGCAGTTGTTTCTAGCCACGCCACACAAGTCTCGGCTAATAGAGTAACAGGACACCGGGTTGAGGAGTGATGGCCTAATCTTCGGAGCAACAGCGTTGAAGCTGGCCAGCTCCGCTGTGTCTCCCTGTCTGCTTTCTGTGTCTCTCTCTGGCTACAGGTCTACCCTTTTACATAAAGCCCCCCTCACTGCAAAAAACACATTGCTCACACTTCAAAAATATCCCTACTCGGCCTAATGAGCTCCAAAGTGCCAATGGCAGCCAACTCGCTCTTAATTCATCCAAGACAAGGAACAGCAGCTTAACACAAAACATTAGGGAATAATAACACATTGCAGGCAAAATGAAACTAAATTCCTTCACAGGAAAAAAAGAAGGGTAACAATGTGACAGTTACAACAAGTTCTTCCCCTTCCTCCTTGCTTCAGGCAGAGACCAAGAACAAGCATTGGGTGCTGACAGCTCGAAAATTGCTTACAATACACATCTCCAAAAAGATCTATCCCAGGCAAAAAAGTGAAAATATCACTGGGCTGCTTAGCTGGTCTTTCAGATGTCTTCTCCTCCTTCACACCCCCCCTCCCACCCTTTGTTATGGCTGGATTTCTGCAATGGCCTGCGAGTTTGGTGCCAACTGCAACCCAAGAACTATTGCAGGGGGGAAAGAAAGAGCAAAGACAATTCTCTTATCATAATACAAGAGGAAATGGAAAAAGAAACCTTGCTTGGTTTCCACAACTGAGTCCTTGTTAAGTATATGCTTCTTTTGACAGATTTGGTCCTGGAGTGAATTTGTAGAGGTCAAGTTCTGTGTTTTAGTGAAACGCTTTCAACAACCAGAAAAAAACCCCTGAATGATTTCGATGCAAAAACACATCACTTGGAGCAAATAGTAGGTTAGTGTCTTAAATTGTTTAATAAACTGTGTCTGATAATAATAAACTGTGCAGATATATTTAAATTAGCTGTGTTTTGTGACATCACAAAAACAATGAATTTAAAACAGGCTGTTTTTAATTTCTATATATGGACTGCACAGAAAAATATATGGACTGTTTCGAAAAAGCAAGACTTTGCATTTTAATTACACCACACCGTTGGTATTACCAAATAATTGCAACTTATCTTAACATGCAAGTTCTTGCAACTTCTTAAGCATTAGCATGCCTTTCCTGAGTTGAACTGGATGCGAGAGAGTGAAGAAAACATTAAACGGTACAATCACTATTATAGCTCCTTTCCTTTCTGTGTTTTCATGCAATCAGTCTGCTCTTTATGTCATTACTTCCTAAAGCTGCATCGATTAAACAGTATGCAGGCAAGATTGTAAAACAAAGGCAGAGGAGAGGGAGAGGGAAAGGGAGAGAAATGGACAGAGAGAGAGAGAAAGAAGGAAAGGAGCAATGTGGAGAGAGACTTCACCAGATAGAAGGCCTAAACCCTGAAGATGAGTGCAGTGTGGATAGGGCGAATTATTTTACATAATAAACGCTTCATATTCAAGCCTGTAATTGATAGCTGAAGCCAGGCAGAGGCAGTGGAGCCGCCACATTTGGGCTTTTGGAGCTGTCAGTCAAAGGCAAGCTGCCGGAGGAGGGATAACGATCGTCATCTGACAACTGCCTCATTTAATGCTATCATTACTGCTAACGTCACTGTTTACAAGTGCCACTGGTGGCCCAGGCAGCCATGTCAGGGTGGAGATGCTGGTTGTTCGAGTCGAGTGGTGGAGATGACTTTGTTATGCTATGGTACATACTGGTATGGCAGTAAGCAGTATTAGAGCAAAGTCAATAATGTGATAAGTCAGATATGGACTCGGTGAGAGAGGGAAAGGGGGAGTGGTGGAGAGAAAGAGAGTTATCTGCTCCATATCCCGCTCCACAGCTGTTTCTGTCTTTCCCTTTTAGATTTACACATGCATCCAGGCTGCTTCGGGCTTAACCTTGGTTGTAATTGTCAAATTAATGATAGATTAGAGGCCAGATTACAACTTGACCCCGGCTTTAACTAATCACACTGTAACAAGCGGACACATAATCTGCAAATGGCCTCCAACCGCACCATTTGATACATGAGTGAAGGATGGTCGGATGGAGCCAGCAGCGGCCCTTGCAGAGAGATAACGGTACAGATCTTGTAGATTTCACTGCACGAACTGTAGTAGCAAACAACTTCAGCATATTAAGGCATTGTAAACTGCAGAAAAAACATATATGGACTGTATTTGTACAGGAAAGATCTATATACTGTGCATGTTTTACATAGATTTTAAAAGCAGAGAGTGGGAGCGAAAGAGAAAGAGACCACCCTCCTGTATATTTCAGAAGCTGTAGGCAAACACCTCAATAATTCATGGTGGAGAGATTGATTTTTTTTCCTTTGGCGAGAAGCAGCAGATGTGGCGGTGAGGGCGGGTGTGGTTGTGGGGGTAGGGAGAGAAAGATGGTGTGTGCATGTGTGTGTGTGTTGGGGAGATCAGGGCCGGGAGGTGAGCAGCTAGGGGGATCATTAGCCTGCCCACTTATTGTGTGAACAATGGAGCTTTAAAGCTCACTTTCACATTACTGCCAAAAGGCGGGAGCATGCTCGCTTAGCTTGGAGAACCGCTTTTTAGGATGTTTGTAAAACATCCTAATTGATCCTTCTTTTCACTGTTTTTCACAGTAAGCTGAGTGCAGGAGGAAATGGCATTGGGGTTACACAACTATTAACTGCTACTGATCAACTAACTATATATTAAGATGTTGACTACTTGATCAGTTGATCATAAGTTAAAGAAACTTGAAATAACATTGTTCTAGACCAGGAGTTCCCAACTTTGTACAACTCACGGCCCACACATCCAACCACAAAAGCTTTTATGGGCCACAAGAATATTGAACTGCCCCAAACATTTCAAATGCAAACAAATGTAACACAGTATTTAATGCAGCCTATTAAACGGTAAGATCAAGAAAAAGTTCTACGATGTTAATTGGTGGTGGATGACTTCCATACTGTCAAAATGATAGTAGTTTAGACTGACTTTCACTGATAATATAATATATATAGCTAGTTATGTCAGTTATATCAGTCAAGCATTTTGGCAAATCAGTCAGTGTCAGATCAGAGGGTATTTTTATTTTTGCAAACAATTATCCCAAGATATATTTCTCATATTTTGTTTTGGTTAAATGTCTATATGTTGTAAATACATTCAATGCAAATAAATAAATAAATAAATAAATAAAGGCCCCCCCTGCAGTACTGCCACTATCTGCCTTGGGACTACAAAACAGAAGTATTCTTATAGTTTTTACCATAGCCTTCGCCTCCAAGAAGAGCACTGGATGTTGCCTAATGTCTTCTGTATTTCAAGACTAATGAAGTGCATTTGGCTTTGTGTTTAGCTGAAAAACTGTGTGCTGACTAGGCCTACTTCTTCTGCTACTGTCATATTTCATTACTAAAGGCACTAAAGGCAATGTGAGTAGTTCACAGCCGCCTATACTGCCTAATAGTGGATATAAGCTATCAGTTGACTAGCCCACAATTGTATGCAATGACTAATATTGGAAAGGCCAGTATGAGGAAAGTAGCAAACATGATCCAGAGTGAGGGTTAAAGCTAGCTTAGCAAGACAGAGATGTGCATTCTGCATTAGGAAAGAAAAAACAAGAAGGCCTGACCTTCCTAAAAATGCTTAAGTCGTTCACTGTTCTACAGCAGTCCAGAAGTGATGATGCTAAAGAAATGAGCAAGAGTGAGGGAGGGAGGAAAGACTGAGGGTGGGAGAAAGCGGGAGCGAGAGGGAGAGAGGAGAGCGCTGACCGGTCGCCCTGCGTGTGTGTCTGATAGAATCAGCCCTTCGCAGCTCTGATGTGACGGCAGGTGAGGCTTTGAGTGGGAGCGACATCCTTTTGTCATCACGCTGCACTCACAAATAATTCATCCCATCAGGGCGAAGGGGACGCGTATTGACAGCCACAACTTCTACTTCCCTTCACCTGTCTCTTCCAGGCAGGACGCAAAGGACAGAGGGACCTTTTCACAGAGAGTGGACGGGCGTTTGCTATCTCTCTCTCTCTTTCTCTCTCTCTCTCTCTCTTCCCCTCTCTCACTCTCTTTCTCTCAGCTGACCCAATTAAACAACGCCTGTCCCACTCCTCTCCACAGCCAGCGGTTGTCTCCTGTCAAAAGCAGATACGTGTGGTGATCTTGATCTTAGCCGTTAAAAGTCTAAAGTTATTAGTGTCATTTTGCTGTACATTTGCTGTGCATTATATTATTGTTTAAAAGCATTAATTGATGAACAGAATATAATTAATGACATAATGAATTACATTCTCTATCCAATGGTCTGTATTTGTGGCAAAAAGTATTTGTGACAAAAATAGAAAAACAGAACTTAACTTGTCATCAACTTTATATAATTTCTCCTCTTCTGCTTATAAAGCCACATGATAAACAAAAATACTGTGAAGCGGGTTCTACACATGGAGTACAGTGTAGACTACTCCATGGTGCTGATACCTCACTAGAAACATTATCCGGCTTTTAAGTGGCATTTGTAGCAAGTCCTACAAAGAGTGAAAGACTTTAAGTGTTAAGTTTGAAATGTCACGGATAAAAGGTTTGCAGTCAACCTTTTGGCAAAGGCTACCGTAGCTGGTAAGACGGCAAGGTAAAGCCAGCTGGCTTGGTGTGATTTCGTGCAGCTGTAAAGGCTCTTTAATTGTGTATCACCATTAGAGTCACTCCACACACACTATAGATCACCAGCATTATGAATACTGTGTACGTACATACAAGACATGTTAGTCTGCAGGTGACAGTTGGAAAGGGAAAAAGACAGAGCGAGATGGAGAGAGGTGTGTTTGTAATAGCCCGCATTAGTGGTTGTAGCTGTGTGGCACTGATGAGTGGGTGTGGGAGAGATAGAGTGTCTCTCCTGCTTGGTAATCTGCCCCTCCAACCCGATAATTTATTATTTACATTATATTAGGCGACGGCGCGCAGTCAAACGGAAGCAGTACAAAACTGCAGCATATTGATTTTAACAGCGTGCTGTCTGCTGCGATTTGTGGTGGCGCGGCGCTGTCTCCGAGCGGCAGCCTCGCAGGATCACAGGGACAGGATGCCAACGCGCCACATGCTAATGCACACTTTAAACATTTAGCAGGAGGAGGTGCGGTAATTGCTTTGACAGCTGACAGGTGACCAGCAGAGTACGACGCTTACTCCTCTTCTCTTCTCTTCTCTTATCTTCTCTTCTCTTCTCTTCTCTTCTCTTCTCTTCTTATTTTCTGATTGTATTTCTGTCTGTTTCTACAGAGGAAAACTATCTACCTCCCTGCCCTCTCAGTGTAGAGAAAGAGAGGATATTATGACCCTCCTCATGCCTGAATACAATGCTTAATTAGCAGTGGAGGATTATGGTCGTTAGACATGAGAAAAGATTTTTTATGGGATCCGAGCAAAGCGTGGCCACGGTGCTATTGTAGTCATCTTTTCATTAGCGTTTTCGCTAATTACTAGTTCCGGGCTGTTTGGAGTTAGCATCATTAGCCAGTGGTGCTGGAGATATTAGTACAGTAAATTGGTGCGACTTTATATTGGGTTAAAGCGCAAAACATCCTCCCTTCATAAAGAGAGAGGTGAGCGTTATTAAATTAGCCTCTAAAGCTTATGGAGTAAATGTCTGCAAATGAGTGGAGTCTGGCCTCCATGCCTCCCAGCACAAATTTACCAAAATAATTACACACCCTGCCTGCCAATGCAGTGATATTTTAGTAATTCCACTTTCTTGCTTTCATTAAATTAAAATGGGGATTATGTGTCACTTTGGTACAATTAAACACACAATCACCACCTAGAAAAAAAAAAATCATCAAAGCAATAATAACTTTTAAGTAATCCCTGTAGCTACTAAAATTATTACACCAGATATAATAAACATATTGTTAATTGTGGGAAAGCATCCTCTGTGGGACCATTTTTGATCTATGATGCAAGCCAAGATACAAGAGCGCCTAGCGTGAGAAGAGTTCTCATTATTAGAGCGATGAACATGTCATATGGCTGATGACCAACAAATATATGATGTGCCCTGAATCAACCCACAAGCGACTCAATAATAATGCATGTGAATGAACCATGTGCATCATGAACAACAACATACAAATTAGCAGAATAAGCTGTGCAAAGATACCTTACTCTTCACAGCCTTCAGTTGTTCATTATTAGAGCAAGAAAAAATTAATTCAGATTTGGTTGTTCTAATTAAGAGTGAATGGTCAAAATTGAATATGTATCCAAGGATCACTTATGAACAACTACGTTCACATTACCAGGGGCACCTGCCATCAGTGAGCATCATTCAGTGTTAACCTGGAAGTAGGGCCTAAACTGCTTGTAAATGATGCAACGCAATGCATTTGACCTTTTTACTTGTATCCTCACTGCAAAAGTTGTATTAGATAGTTAGTTTGTTCTTAATGACACACACGATTCATTCATGTGACATTATTGATCAGAATATGCAAGAATACAGGTTCATTCACATTAATGACAGATTAGAGTCACAAAAAACGAACCATTAGGTGAGAAATGTCAGAGCAAAAAACCAAACTTGTATTTATGTAGCTGTCGTAAAGAAAGTGGCTCAGATCTGCTCTTAAACATCTAATTTGTGTGGTCAAATAGCACTGAAAACTCAAGATTTGTGGCTCTTCAGCCTTATAATGTGAACACAGCCCAAGGAACTCCACCTTATAGACAGAGATGTTTCTATCAAGCATATCTTTGTTTTGCGATACCTCCCTGAAAATGAATTTTTTCTCAGTCTGAACACTCTGGTTGCTCTAATCTGGCTTTAAATTGTCCTTTGTGTCACTCCCAATGCAACAACAATGTCAACAATGTCAAATCCAGAGTAGCGGAAGTGCTGGCACTACAAAATTACTGACACCCACAACATTACCACATCAACCCATGCAGATAGGTTGATATTGTCTGGACACACAAATCTGATCTGATCACTTGAAAGGCCCTGAAGCTGAGAGAGAAGCATTTAGATCAACAGCTCTAAATCTTAACCCTTTATTGTCTTTTATATATCAAAAAGGCCATACTGGAAAGGCAGGGGCCATTTTTGTTAATTGATACCATAATCACCCATCTGTGTATATGACCTCAGATAAGATACAGCATTTTTCTATAAAAATCCAAGAGCAAATCCATAATCTCAAAGGGATTAATTGAGAATGTCTTGTCATACAGGCAGCCTGTTCTAAAGGGTTTATCTGATCCATATTAATGGCACTTGAAGAATGGAGTTAACCTGAGAGAGCCATCCCTCTCACCTCTCAATTAAAAGCTCTTCCAACACACACTCACATACACACAAACAGAACATCGAAGTGGTGCTCCGTCTTTATTACCCAGGAGGCATTAGCTGTGCTGTTTCATTATCCAATCAGATGGAGGTTTCTTTTCACTTCTTTTTCCTGCCCATTTCCTTTCGGTTCCTCTCTGGCGGGCCGTATAAATAGCGAAGGGAGGATGAAGTCATTCCTCAAGCGGCGCTGGCAGGCCCTTTCATTATTTACACTATTTACTTCGGGCGGGCCGAGTCACAGTGCGCTGTGAGATTTATCTGCGTGAGAAATGGGTCCCGCCATGCAGATCATCCTCAGAACAAAAGCGACGCGCCCGCTTGTTGCGCCAGTGCACTAATTCGCTTCATGAAGTGTGTAACGCAGTCCTCTCTGGCAGAGGAGGGGGCTTAAGAAGGGAGGGCTGGGGGGCTTCTTCATTTGTCTCTGGCTTTATTAAACTAATATATAACAATCTTCTGCCTATTCATAGCTGCGGTGCACAGCCTGCACGGCCCAGAGCAGACCCGGAGGGAGAGTGAGAAGGGGAAAGAAAGGGAAGAGAGAGACGAACACTCCAGTGGCATGTTGCTGGGAAGCCCTGTCTGTGTAGAAAGGGGCCAGGGGCAGTCTGGATCAGGACTTGGGAGAGAAACAGAAAGACTGAGTGTATTACTGAGGCCTGGCCTGAGGAATAAATCCTCAAAGCTTTTACTCTCAGTTAGAGTTTATAGACCGAACTGACCGAAGTGTGATTTTCTTTTTCTTTAACTGTGATTGAGGTTCTGCTTATAACTGATTGATTAAATACACAAAAGTATTTAATTCTTGTGCCAAATATTAGATACCAATACTGATACTTTTCTAACAAGTCTTAAGCTGTGGCCTAAGACTACTGAAAAGTAGGACCATATCCATGAAGGTCTAAGGTGAAATAGCCGCTGAAAATCTTGAGTAGATGAATAGCATGGGAACTCGGCACATGTGTAAGTGACATATGCCAAGTGAAGAACAATAATCAGAGGGATGTCCATCATTGCATTGTGGTCTCATTATATACCTGTAGCATCTACAGCACTGTTCACTTGTCATATTTATTATGCTCTAAATTATTACAATACTTAATAATGTAATGTATATAATATATGCATTAGTATGAGGTTGTCCATTTTATTATAATTTAACATTGATCTACAACTCTGTTGTTCGGTGGACACATCTGGACATATCTGTTCTGCAAATTACCTGAAACCTATAAAGCTCTCAAGTGTCTTAACTTTTGCCACACTAATCAAACCAATGAAAGGTAGCTTCTAGATCACACCTCGAGTCTTCTTCTCTGTCTTGCTTTACATTTGAACTCTTCCCATATCCTGTCCTCTCTTCCTTCTCTTCTTCTCTTGTCTGCCCTCTCCTCCTGCCCTTCCACCCCCGTGTCTAGTTGTGTGTCTGTGTGAAGAGAGGGTAGCCACTACCGGCATGCTGGGTGCATCGGCCATGCATCACTGACACTTCATCTCAGCCTGACTGCCTTGTTTCCGTGGTGACCCCTTCTCCCCCTGGCTGCTGTATTATTTAAGGAGATTTATGAGGCGGTGTCCCGTGCCAGGAGCAGCACAGGCTGACCCTCAGGGGCTGGGCCGTCAGCAGGGGGGCCCATTAATAACCCCACGGCACAGGTTCTGTGGGCTAAGCTACAGAGGCCTGGGCTCCGCCCTGCAGCCCCAAACTCATGACAATAGGAAAGTGGGCAGGGCAGGGTGTCTGAGCTCTGAATCAGGGAGGCAGGAAAAGGGGTTTGGCACGCGCATGGTGGGCCTTAGCAGCAGAGCTGCTGCATGTGATGGATGGGGAGAGGCAGATGCTATCTGAGCCTGGGCCATCTGTAAGGGCTCAGAGTAACAGTGGGGTCACTGACAGAGAGTGAGAGATTGAGACAGGAAAAACGGGAGAGAGATAACAGCTCAGGGGGGAGAAAGTAATAATCTGTGAAGAGTCTATCTTAGTTCTGCTTGATCATATAAAATGTGTATACTTTCATAGTGCAGACAGGCAGGTTGCCAAGCTAATGCTCTGGGACATTGTCACACTTAGGATCAATACGTACACATACATACTCATACTCATACTCATATTCAGGCAAATCTTGAGAAAACATAAACCAAAAGCTGGAATAGTGCTATTGTAATTAATTACAACAAGCTGTATTTACTGTAGTGCATACACATCTAACTGTGAAAGCCTGACAGCCAGAGAGAGGGAACACTACCACTGGCCCATGTCTATTTAAAGGGCAATGTTTTATTCAGTCACAACATCTCATTGCACTAAAAAATTTATCAGAGCATGCTCTCTGCTTAATCCTTCACCATGTCTGGTAATTCCACGCTGCCTAGCTTTTAAATATTTCTCAGAACAAATGGACAAGCACAGGAGGTACAGCCCATCCCTCTTTTCCATGCTGGACATAGACTAAGGTGGGGGAAGCCAAGGTTTCTGCCACCATCGATGAATGAGCCAGCTAAGTATGAACCTAAGCCCCAGTACCCTTTCCAGAGTTATGAATATCTCTTGAACCATCCCAGGAGCCTTTAAGTGACTTGGTTAAGTCTTCTCCTCAATTTCCCCAAACGCAGAATATTCGTTCAATATTCAAAATGGGCAATTTCATTTATTTCCATTTCTGAATTTGTCCCTAACTGCAGAGCTTGTCTTCTGTGATTTTAAGCAAAGATTTAGAGATGGCAAGCCCATAGAGTGTTCCTGTTGCCTAACCGAGAGATGAAATTGAGCCATTGGAGAAGGGGTGCCCTGACATGATTGTAAGGCAGAGAAGGGAAAAGGCCAGGCCGCATAAAACAATATGACTGCTGCAGACGAAAGTGAGGAATGAGAAATGTAAGTCTGCGAGAGGTAAGTGCGTGTGTTTCTAAGCGTGTGTGTGGAGCCTAGGCTTTAGCCCTATGCAGTCATAAATAAAGGGCTGTCGAGGTGATGGACATGCTTGGCAGGCATGGCTGATTGAAACACTTCCTCCCTAAAGCGACCCCCATAAATCTGAGGCAGACGGAGCGATGACAATCGCAGACCCCAAATCAGGCCCTCCCTAGCCGGATGTGCCACCATGGGGGACGCTGGATGACTGCCCCAGTCAGGAGCTCCTGTCTCCAAAGGCAAAAAGCACCCCATTGCCCTATGAGTGATGAAGAATGGCTCTGTCACCAGGCCTCATTAAGTAGCCATGTAAACACAGTCATGCAGACTTTCGATTATCATCACATGTATCACTAGCCTTACAAACGGTACATAAACATCTGTTCTAGGTCCACTCAGAAGCACTCCATGTCCAGAACCTAGTGTTGCCCCTGGCTATCACTATAGGCCAGAAACCAGTACAAAGGTGCAAGGTCAACCACTGACCCAGCAAAGGGGCTGACCTCAGCTGAGGAATCTAATAACACTTTATTGCTGGGGGACGTAGCTAACAAAAGAACCAGCTGTGTAAAATCTGCTCTATTGTGTTCATATTGAACCACCGGAATATGGGGATGTAGTTTTTCACTGCTCGGGAATGATGTATAAACACTCACGTTCAGTACGCATCCACTAAATTATAAACATATACCTCTAGCTATATTTAGTTTGATAAAAGCTCCCGAGCAGGCAAGGGCATATTGTGTAAGGTGTTATGTAGATAGATGCCCTCATTTTATCCTTCTTTATTTATTCACTATAAGCATTGTTTTAAATCACACCAAAGCGGTGCCCTTTGCATTGGCTTTCAACTGTGAATTCCACTGTTTTAAAGCATCTACGTGACGATCATTAGACAAAAGCAGACTGGATGTGGCCGTTAGGATGACTGCAGAATGAATGAGTGTAAGTTAACCTTTGGAACCACGAATGCAGAACAGATTTAGCAAAAGCTGTTCTTTAAAATAGAAGTCATATAAATTCACTGTTAAAAGGGAGCACAAAAACAAGACAACTCGAGCAGTTTGAGTCATTTCAGAAATGTCCTTTTAAATGCAAAGCATAGGAGAAAAGAAGAGAAGCATAACACCAGTAAGTCAGTTCCTCGCATTCATTTGTCTAGATACTGTCTTGCTATTTTCAGGGACAATTTGAGCAGGTAATCAATTCACATGCACCTCCAACAAAACTGCACATGTAATTAGACTGACAGTATCACACATAATGCAACTTGAGAGCTCCTTGCTTCAAAGCTGAAATGAGCAGGCCAGAGCTCAGTGGTCTACCAGAAGCTAAAGGTAAAGGTGCAGCCAGGGAGCTGGGGGTCACAAAGGTGACTGGAGCGCAGTGTGCCAGAGGACGTGTTGTGTCCCCCTCCGTGTTTGTCAAACAAATTAAACACGTTCTGGAGCCTTCACCTGCCCCAGCCACCACGCCGCATATGGCCCGGCAAGAACAAAATAAGGCACAGCGCATACATTACCATACTTAATCAACCGCCCTCTCCATTTAATATGCAAATGTGCTGAAATATTACCGAATGCCGTCTGTTCTAAATGAATAAATTTGAATCGCAATTAGAATAATCCTTTATAATTAATGAAAACTGTCAATTTCGGTTTATAACTAATTTGATTAACGAGATGATGGCACACTTATCAAGTTCAGCGGACTGTTAGAATTCGGAGTTGCTCAAGGAGCGGATATGTGTGTGTGTGTGCATTTATGGGGCTGGTGGGCACATGGAGCAGGTCAGATATCAGAAATCCATGCTGAATAATTAATAAAAAAAAGTGATTAATAAACTTATGAGGTCAGGTTGGCCCTCAGCAGGGCTCCTGGATTTGAAAGGCTGAACCTTGAGATCTGTTTATCCAGCAGAAAGAGAATCCTTGAACCTGCCAGCTACTCTTTCTACCCCTGACACACCCACATACACACACATGTCTTGGAGGAAGTAAGGGGCAAAAAAGCAACACAAGATCAAAAATTAGATATGCAAATGGAAAGCACAAAGGAGGAGCGATCTTTTTTCTCCTTTCTTTTTAACTAGCTGACAGCTTGGAGTAGCGTGTTAGTGTTTGGGTGACTAAAGCTTTGCTGTGTAAATTTGCTGAGGTGCAATGTATCGGCCACAGTGCTGCACATTAAGGCAGCGTGTGCATGCTAGCTATTTGCGCACAAGTCCTTGACTAAATATCAGAGTAAGCACTTTAACAGGCTCAGGGCATTGTGCATATGGCTGGCAAAGACTGGGACCAGGATTCTGACAATATAGCTGCTCTATATGTTCTTTTATGTATTGCTACTGTTAAAGAGAGTGTACTGCAAATAAACTCAGCATAACCTGACAGAGACACAGGGACCAGATGTACATACAAGTACATTCAAAATGTGAATTGATGCAAGATACACCTAAAATGTATCTGAATTTAACAATTTAAGGCTGCAGCTTATTTTGCAAACTATATATAACTGTTCCCACAAACTGCCATCAACAACTCAACACAAAGCACCAAATGAAAGTTCACGAGAGTGGTGTTAATAAATGAAGTTCTTTCTTACCAAATCATCCTACAGGGGTTTTTATTTATGCAGTATATTGCACCATGTCCTTGAAGTTCTTGTCAAGTCCTTGTCAAGTTTTATAATGGACTTTTCACTATCCAGTCCATATAGTCTATTTATGATGCAAAACCAGTCCATTTTGACCATGTGGCTTCCTATCTGCATTTAAAACTGCCACAAAAGGCTTAGTAGATTGTACATGGGCATGTGTGTCTGTGTTTGTGTGTGTGTGTGTTTTGGGGTAACTGAAACAGAAGGGAGGGAGGCAGTTAATTAGAGCAGTTACGGTATTTGGAAACAACAGCAAGGTTAAGGCCACATGCTGATGAAGTATTTGGAAGTCATTAGCCATGATAAGCAAAGGTCTCTGTGTGAGTCAGAGAGAGAGAGAGATGGTGGAACGGTAATGGGGATAAATGTGAGATAATGGTGGGTAAAGTGTAAAGTGAAAGAAGACATTGTACTAACCAGAGAGAGTGCAGACAGTTTCAGTGCACATTATTGAATGAAAATGAACATAGGTTTGCACAGACGTACAGATTTTAAGTGGAAAACAGAAAAGCTATGTCAAAATGTAACCATAATTGTCTTTACCTGTTTCCAGGTACACCGGGGAAGAGCATAGCAAGGAGAAAAGAAACAAAATCAATTAGTACACATCTTAAAATGTATACATAAAAAGAGACTCACAGATACATAGACATAGACACACACACACTTTCCTTTTCTCTCTCTCTCTTTCTCTCTCTCTCTCTCACACACACACACACACACACACACACACACAAAGGAAATCTTTGTCCATCCCATACTTCAGTGTTTCACCGCATCTACATTCATATAAATGACCTCTGACCCATCAGCCTGAGGAGGGTAACAAGGGTCTTTAGAAACGCTTCTACATCCTAACCTCCAATTACACTGTGTCCAGCCTACTGCCCCCTCTCCTCTTAACCCAGTGAACTCGGCCAGCCTCCTCTATTCCACCATCCGCCCTCCCTCCTGCAGAGACACACTTCTCTTCTTTCACATGCTCCACACTCTTACAGTGGGAATTAAAGGCCCAAACAGGAATTCCTGAAACAGCACTATGACTTCCCCAGCACTAACACTGCCTACTGCACCAATGCCGTAAATTATAGTGGGTGTAGTTGATATACTGTGCATTGTTGATTGAGAGGCACAACAAACGAATAAATGTTTTTTTATGTACTTGCACATGTAATAGGGAAAACTGTTGACACTGCACACTGCATCTACACAGGAAATGCTAACTTTCCTAACGTGTGTTCTGGCCTGGTAACCAAAGTTCTGGCTTTAGAGCATACTCTAATGTGATGATATTTAAACAGCAACATTATATGTCCAAGTATGTAAAGGTTATACTTTGATATAATTATGCAGATCCTGTGTAGTTGTTATGTGTGTACACTTACATTATAAAATGAGAATATTTAATCTAATATATTCACTTTTGGGGAAGTGTAATACATACATTTTAATGCAAAAAATGTAAAGGTTACTCTTAAAGATATCCATCTCCTGTCTGTCTAATTGCTCTATTTTACAACATATTGTAAATGTATTTTTGGAAAAAACTAATGAGCTGCTTACATACTGTGTATTGCAATAAGAAGATTATTACATTATGCTGTACTGTAAATATTGAAGTCGTAGTAGTGGTATTAGTGTGGTGCTATTGTATTCTGTAACACTAAATACATCACAGGTAGTTACATTGTTGTTTCACACAGTTATTGCAGTGGGGTCTGTAATCAATTATGTAATTCCATGAATACATTTTAATATTATAGCTGGTGAAAATTAACATAACAGATCAACATAAAGAGGGAGCTAGGGCTCCCTCTGTCTGTATGCCAACAGAGGGACAGACAAGAGCTCAAGCTAGTATGCAGTAGAGAATACGCTTAATGACCCTGGGGTTTGCTGTTTCACTGTCTGTGCCCCTCTCTGATGTCAGGGAATAAACACACAAATAGACACTCACACACAAAAGGAAGTCTAAATTTCCTCCACGTCTCATCCTCTTAGAAAACACCAGGGCTCAAGGCAAGTACACACACACAGGCACACACAGCTTCGTCAGTCAAGGGAACTGTCCGCTTCTCAACTAGAGAGCATTCCCATCCTAAGCGAGTATAAAGCTGACCCATATCTGGCCAAGGACTAATCCCATATTCCTCAACTTAAGATCACATGCAGCAGTTTCCAGTTACAGGAGGGCCTGTGCTACTGTTCTCACAACACATGGAACCTCCTTTCCGTAATTCATTGATGTAGAGGACAGAAAATCGAGGATATGAGCACTGTTTCACTTCCTTTAATTGTGGAGAATATTAAAGATTTCTCCCCCAGGCAATCAGAGGAAATTCATTTAAAAAGAAAGTCAATAACAACAAAAATAACAGCCTGTTAGCGACTCTGCAACAACCCCCAGATTTAGGCATGAATTATTCAAAGGCCTTGACCACATTCGGGAACCAGGAAAATGCATTGACTTTACCAGCATCTGTCGCTGTATACATATTGTACAGCTACAGTAGATGTACCTAAGGCTACACACTAGCGCACACTGAGGGAAGGCCCTGTAGCAATGCAGCTGTGGGCTCTGGAGGTCACTCTGTAGGAAGTGACACACACTGAGGGGTGAGAAGCATTTCCACCTGCTCTCAGTGATATCACTCCCCGCAACCCACCAGCACCAGGGGGGTCAAGAGGAAATGTGATAAGACCCACGTTTGTGTTTGTGTGTTATTGTGGGAACACACACACACACACCACAAGACAGGGGTCCCCAAAACTTCTTGTCTTTGTTATGTCTGTAATAGGCTGTGGGCCAAAAAGATGAAACAATATACAAATAAAGAAAGCAGGCAGGTTTTAAAAAGAGTATTTAATAGGATTACATATTTTTGTTGCTTTAATATGCAGGAATCAAATAAAAATATATTATCTCATTGGGTGAGGGTGTGGGGTTAGGCTAATTTTTGGAAGGCATCATTATTGGCAAACTTTGGCCAGCCTTGTTCTTGGACTATGGAAAAATGCAACAATTGTGGGAGCATTTTCAAGAGTTTTTTTTCTAATCTTGTATTTATTTAAAACTCTAATTTCAGTAAAAAAAATACTGAAAGAAATACTGAAATTAAAAGAATACTCCAGCATTTGTATCCTAATATCAATCTGCCACTTTTGCGGGATGTGTTCAGATGGACCACGGACAACATATTCATTCTCCTTATTTAGTAAAAGAACCCCTTTATTTAATACATGTTTATGATATAAGCAAACAGAAAGGTCCCAAAGGTACTGCTAGGTTCCTATGGAACAAAAGTCAATGGACAGCCAGAAAACCTCTGTCCATGTGTTTGTGCTATACATTTCCTGTTTTTATAAAAAAGAACACTTTGTTATTGTCAGCATTAACATAGTTGGAGTGGGAAGCAAGTCAATCCTCTTAACAGGGCCAGCAGTCATTAAGAGTTTCTGGCTGTGCCACACTGCTGGACCTCATAATGGTATGATTTTTACTCAAGTCACAAGTTTCCATCACTCCAACCTACCAACAATTAGCCACATTCACTGTGCTGTTTCTCTGACTAATTAGCAAATTAGGATGAAAATAGCATCCCCCTAATTAACAGTTATTAATGCAATTCTGAAGTAGCTGCTTTAATTAGCAAAGAATCAGAGCATGCATCCCAACGCTAGAGGAGCTCCTCTCACTCAGTAACTACAACCTCCACCTTCGTTTTAACTATCCATATAACATGCATCACATCATTAAAAATACCTCCTGAAACACGCTTGCACACACTCGCCCATCAACTGGCCTATCACTGCCATCCCCCTGTCAAATGGCCAAAAAGCACATTAGAGAGAATGATCAACGGGAGCGGTGGATTATTGAATAGCACAAACAATTGAAGCTAAATCATTTGCCAGATTGGACCGCAAAAAATATATAATAGAATAAAACATTTATTTTGCTTTCCTGAAAGAATCACAAATTGGACCCATTACAGCATGCTGCAATCCATCACTTACATGGTCCCACTCTCCCCTTCCCTCATTCCTTTGTCTGTCTCTGTTCCCATCCTTTTGCTATTCTATGCATCCCTCGCTTTTGCTATAGCATCAAAGTGAAGCAATGCAGGCATCTAATGAAGTGACAGTAATGAGCTTGTTGAAAGTGTCAGCACAGTGTTCCAGCACTGCTAGTAAAGTGTTTATTCTAAAGTGTCATCAGTGGCAAGGCCCTGAACCCTGCTTGCCTCCAACAGGTCTGTCTTAACACAATGCCCTCTTTCTCTCCCTGCTTTTCTTTTTCTTGTTTGTCCATGACTCACTAACATAACAGAATAGATGAAGAACATAATGTGTGTATGCTTCTCTTTTGAGCATGCTTGTTTTAGTACATTTTTAGGAACAAAAATTCAGTAACTGCGAGGAAGATTGTGAGGAAATACAGTACTACCCAACCTTATCAGGGCCAGCACAATGATCCTGCCTGCTTTACAAAAGCTTTACAAAAGCTAGATTACATCTTTTTTATTTGAAAGAGCTGTTACTGAGCTTAAGGTTAGGATTAGACTTACAAGTTTCTTGTTACAAATAGGGAGTTGCATATTGCTGCTGTTGGAACAAAACCTGGTATCTCCATTTTTGATTTTTTTCAGTTGTTGACATAATTTAATAATGCATGTTGCCCTTGACATTGTGTACAGATTTCATGATGAATGGACCAAATGAAATAGCTCAAAATGACTTTGAAAACAAATCTGGTTACATTGACTTACATTAAAAGTAAAGCTTGTTTTTACCTTCTCCTGTAAAAGTATTATTTTGGAAACTGAAAGGTTTTGCTCCAACAGCAGTGATATAAAGTACACATGGATAATGACCAAATAGTAAAAGCAGTAGACGTATATATAGTATGTGTGTGCCGTGACGTTGTGAGGGTTACTTACATCTGGACATTCTTTATGAAACTGGTGTCTGTGCATCAACGTATGGTAAGAATATACAGAAACTAATTTCTTAGTATTGCTTTTGGTCTGTTTTGCTCTTCTAGGCTGTGATTTTGTGCAATGCTAACTAAATCTGCTGAGGTTAATGAAAACCTCCCACTCAGGTTGAGTCAACGTCTCTGGTCACAGGCTGAGCACACTCTGTGGCCTGTTTCTGCTCCAGGTGAACTCTGAAACATTAACTCCGCCTGACACAACTGCTCTCTCTCTTTGAGATGCTCTTTAGCAAGCCCTCAGTATCTTCTTCATGCTTTTTGGGCAACGTTCTGGGTTTTGGTGTTTGTGGAGTTTTTATAAGATCTGTCATTTGCCAGAGTATGTAGCAAAGAGTCTGAGGCTGCAGACTTTTCTAGGGCCTGCTCTTAGTTTAGTTTGGTTTAGTTTAGTTTAGTTTAGTTATTTTTCAATCAAAAGTCAAGAGATATTTTATTATGATTTTATTATGATCATATGTTCACACTACCAGGTGTGAAAGCGATAGGTGTGCATCATCTTCTATGGGAGTTCATGATTTGTAGCAAAAGACACAGCAACAGAGCAACAAGATGAGTTTAAATTTTCTTGACTTTATGCAAATAGACTATGATGGGATAAGGCAATAATCTTTCTGATAGGCTCAAAAAAAACCTTGGGTCAATCATAGACACAGAGGCCTGAGGTCCTGGCCTTTGTTCTCTGAGCTTCTGGTTTCTACCTGCATTTGTCTCACAATAGTATCACTCAAAATATGGAAGAGAAACTTGTAAACCTGTCTGGCTGTTTCATATTTGAATTAAAACAGCGAACATTTCTAGTACATGTTATATATTCTGAGTAGAAGCTTAATAATATACATGCCCATATGTGACAACAAGAGCCTCAAGCACACCCACAACACACTAGTGTAAACATATGGTAAGGGTTAACTGTGTCTTCAACTACTGCTTCTT
>CM067485.1:17506724-17545869 GCA_034552555.1 Semaprochilodus insignis | reverse complement strand
ATATATGGTAGTGTGAGAAAAGGGTGACCTAAGCTCTTACATATATATACATATGACACCTGTATCTCCTCTATACTTGGTCCCTGAATAAAATAAGTGCATGTGTCTGTGCAAGTAATCTGTATGTGTATGTGAGTGTGTGTGTGTGTGTGTGTGTGTGTATCTGGCCTTCCCCCACAGGGCTTCATGTCCAGTGCAGAGCAAGATCCTCTGTCCTAATGTAATATAGATGAAGCAGGATGCAGCCCCACATATAGTGATAGTCTCTTGCAATACTAAATTATAAATCAACATCGATTTAGCCCCAGTCCTGCCCCATCCTCCAAAAGACAGTCATAAACACAGATGCAAGTACCCGCGCACACTCACACACCTCTCGCTTCCCACCCAGAAGCTCATCAGAAGATACCGAGGGTGAAGTGCACTTTATCAGATTGGGTCTAGGTCTGTCTATCAAATATGAATGAGCAAAAAAAAAGCCCACAGCAGACCCCCACTAACACCTTAGCCAGAGAGCAATAGCTAGCGTGATATTAATCACATAACACACTCACCCACACACAACCTCACTGCTCTTCACCTTAGCCACTATGTTATCCAGGTGCACTTGCATGAGCATGCTGTGAACACTTCACACACATGCACACACTGCCTGACAAGCCTGCTGAGACTGCACAACACACACACACACTCACAGCCCTCCCGCCCTCCAATCGTTTCCCTCTTGGGACGCACACTTCTCCAAGGATATCCCTCCTGCCTCTCTTCATCTCTTCCTTCTCTCTGCTCCTAAGCCCTCTTCAAAGGCGCTGGTACGGTTTGAAAATAAAGGACCTTGGCTGAGGACTCCTTTTATGTTACCAGTCCTCTTATTAGGGCAATGCTTTCCAGCCCCCATGCTCTCTTGATTCGATACAATTTCCTAATGAACCTCCTAGGCTTCTCTTATTCCTGACATTAAGGTGCGGAGAAGAGAAGAGCTGAGGCTTAGCCTTCTTACATGCATGTTGTACAATTACTGCTGTTACAGCATCAGCAGCCAACAAGCAGAAGAAGGCTAAACATAACATCCGCTACTGCTTATTCCTTCTCTTTATCTGTGTCCCGCTGGCTCACACAGCCTTTGTGATTAAACATATTTGTCGCGTTCAGAAATGATAATGGATTTCTTTTATGTAAACACTCGGCTACTTCTAGCCCCCCACCCTATTCTCTCTATCTCAATCCCCTTCCTCTTTTCCCCCCTCCCGCTCTCCTTCCTTCAGGCTCTGATCAAGTCGAAGCTATCCTGCTCCATAGAAATCTCAAGTGGCACTTGTAGTGTGAGGAGACAGGGGCTTGTGCCAGAGCCATTGTGTGTGTGTGTGTGTGTGTGTGTGTGTGTGTGTGTGTGTGTGTGTGTGTGTGTGTGTGTGTGTGTGTATGTTTCAGACAGTTGGCCGCCTGCAGGACTGGATCGGTGTCTCACTGGCTGTCTGGCCCACTCTCTTTCTACTTCTACTCCTGTTGGAGATGTGCTCTGCATTTATGGGTGTTTCTAAGTTGCCATTTTGAAGACCCATTCACTATACTTATGCCCATTCTTCATAATTCACTTGTTGAGATGTAAAGAAAGTAATTAGATGAACTAGTAGTGATAGTGAAATGACAACACAAACAGTACAAGTCGCATGCTTTTGTAATATGTAAGAGAGAGACTGTCCCACTGTACTGCTGCTACTTTAAACAGACATGCAAATCCAAGTCAGTATAAAGCATATGTGGGAGAAGGCCTGCTTCAGCAGACGGTGGCAGAGAGGACACTGATGTATGTATAAAGCCTGCAGAGGAGCGTTAAGGCAGTGCTCCGTACAGAGTAGAGCACAGAAAAGCCTCCCAGCCAGCAACTCCTCTGGCACTGACCAATTACATCACTCGGGCCTGACAAACGACCACGCCACCTGAAACCCTGCAGCGAGCAACCGGCCGAGAGGAGAGGGCAGCCCTAACGACCAACATTCCTGCGCCTCTCCACACAGCCCATCCATTTCCGAAAAGCTGGTTCTACCCTGGACTAACACTGCCTTCATACTGTTACTTCTTTTTTACATCATTTGAAAATGGCTTATTGAATTTTGGGACTGATAAAAATGGCACAACATTTACTTTAAAGTTAAATATCTTTTTTTTTTCCGTCTCTCGTAGAAAACACAAGGTTTTTTGTCTCAAATGCAGTAAAATGCACTTAAGGTTCTTGGAAATATAACTTTCTATTCTAAAAGTTGCACATGAATGTCCTTTCATGTGGTAGCTTTGGAAGGTTTCCCATGTTTAATCTTTCATAATGCAGGAGGCAGGCAACAATTCCTTAATGCAACTAGTAATAGTAGTTAAAAATGCTGTAGATATTTCCTTATTTAAAAAAAGAATGGTAGCTAGGACCATACATCAAGCTATCTAACATTATCAATATGTTTACCAATCAGGGTTTGCTGGCAAAGCTTTTTTTTCATCATGCATCTAAAAGTCTTGGCGATTATGACTTGAAAATGTGAAAGTGTGAAAATATAATATATAATAGCAGCGCTGGCTGAAAGTCTACACGAAGCTCTCAAAACCACACAGAAAAACTTGGCAGCCTTTTTATCCCACTAACTTCCCTCTCTAATCTCAACTTTCCACCTAATATGATCGCTGCAAGGGTGCGTTATTGGGATGATTTTTCAGAGCTGTTTGCCGTAATGTCATTGTGCTCCACGACTCCCCTTAAATAAATTGTGTTTCATTTCTTGAAGCGGTAATTTCCATCGCTCATTAGAGAGCGCAGGAGCGGCCAGGCCTGCCGCTGCAGGGTCACTGGAGGCAGATCAGGAGGTAATGAGCACAGGAACTAAATATTACAACCGCCATTTAGCGTTCCCACAGCCCACCATTATACATACTTAACTAATACTGCCAGTCCTCGCAATTATCTCCTCCTCTCCAGCTTTTAACTGCAACAAATAATATGCCACGGTAAAATTGGGTAAATGTGATGTACGATTGTTTGTTGTGATAGGGTGGTGTGTGTTTGTATGTGTGTGTGGAGGTTCGGGGCATGATGGTGTAAGTGCATAATTGTTTTATTCAAATTATACTTTTTTTTTTTATTTAATAACAGACTCCTTGAAGGTAAAGAACTACAATTATTTCGGTAAATTTTCTTTAAATGGTTTGCAGAGAAGAGGGGGGTAATGTGATTTTACTAAGTTATAGCAGAGTGAGCAAGTGAGCAGTAAAAGAGTGAGAGCAGTTCTCAAACTCATAAAGGTGAAGCATGGGATATGAGCTTTAAACAAAGCAGCCATTGAATTCCAATAGAACTGAATCGCTCAAGTCATTTTTTTGGGGGGAAGCAATAACGGAACATTGAACATAGCACACCACGCATGCATGTGCGCGCACCAGGCCACATTTATCAGCACAATTAAGCCTGAACAGTCCCAAGGCATTGAGTTGGCCCTATTTAAAGTGCCCCTACAGAGAGAAAACAGCAGAAGCGGTGGCGGCAGTGGCCGTGCAGCCTGCGTATCTGTTTCCAATAGCAGCCCTCTGTTCTCCGGAGTGCTATCGATTGGCCACTGATGGCCCAGCAGCCAGACACAAAGCTAAACTAATTAAGGTGTGAGCTGGAACGCTGGCTCGGATGCTAGCCGAGCGCACATTCAATTATCATGTGGGCACAACAATGCACCGGCACAAACACAGCCACACACACATACGTACACACACAAGCATGCACAGCCGTACTGAATGGAGATCAGACACCCTAATTAAGTGTGTATGTTGAATATACAGAACTCAAGCCCTTGGATATTAAGGTATAAGGAACTGAACAGGAACGGGGTGAATAAGGGCACATGCACATGCACCCACCCACACACACACATAAACACACCCACACATACACACACACACAGTACACTTAATAGGGCTGTATAGCAGCAGGCTTTGTGACTTCCCGCTATTGATCTGAGTCTGCGTATGCAAACAACTCAAGTAAAAGCAGGACAACACTTGCTGTGTGTGAGTAGTACAGCAGTGTCATAAACCCACGCAGGGTCAAAGCTCTCAGCCAATCAGAGGCTGTGATGCTGCCCATGCACATGCGACTTTTATGCACTTTTATAGGACATACGCTTAAAGGCAGAAGTCAGAAAAGCGAGCTGTTTTTAAAAGTCAGTATTCAAAGAAACTGTTTAAATCATGCATTATGCAAGAATGTATTGAACTTTAGGTCTAGAGTAGGTTTGCCTTATTGTCTTTGGGGTCAAAAGTGCAACGTTTATGATAAGCCAGGGCTAAAAACACAAAACAATACACAAGTGGGGTTCAAATAGATTTAAAAAAAATGTAAAAATGTGTTTCACAACTTTACATACTATTTTGTTTCTGAAATTTAAAAGGAAAACAATATGTCACAAAGGTATATAAACAATAATACAGTTTACAAAGTCTGAACACCTCTGATCAAATAAGTTAACTGCAAATTTTAGTGCACAGTTTCTTTATTCACTGGGTTTAAAATATCAGAAAAAAAAACATAATAAAATGTGCAGAAGGGAATCTCTGCATGGGTGAGATACATACACAGGGAATCTCTGCATAGGTGAGATACATACACAGGGAATCTCTGCATAGGTGAGATACATACACAGGGTATCTCTGCATAGGTGAGATACATACACAGGGTATCTCTGCAAAGGTGAGACACATACACATGTACTTATTTTCAGTACAACGTCTGATCTGACTAGGAGAGCCCACCCTTTTGAATATGACTGTACACCATGGGGAACCCTGGCAGACGCTGTTTTCTCCTGCTAAGCGATTTGTCTATTGCATCTGATCTCTGACAGACAACGCCTCTAATAAGCTATATGAATTCATTGTGCTTCTCTGTGGTGCTGCTTCTGAAGCAGTCTGGCCCATTTTCAGCTTGTTAATTTCTCTCTTGTCTACACCACCTTGTGCCTTAGCCCGCTACTAAACATACGGCATGTAAAAGGTCATGACCCCTCACCCGAGTAAGACGAGCTGGTACTGGAGGGAACACTCATATAATGCCTCATTAAAATGCAGCTCCACTGCCGCCATGCTGGCCAAAAAGAGAAAATAAATAAAGCATGGCAAGCTACGCATTCTTCTCTAATAGAAAGTACTGACCTGTAGGCCTGAGAATGGCAGCAGCCAAGAATGTGTATGTGTGTGTGTGTGTGTGTGATGAGTTTTTAAAAGCCTAGCGTGGCTGATGTGTCAGTTGAGAGCACGCATGTGTGCAAACGAGCCCTTATTAGTTCACCTCTGTGAGAGTGGATGTGAAAAGGACCTGAATGGAAGCTTCTGGGATAAAATAAACTTGCTCATCAGTGATAGTGACTGCATGTAGAAAAGATACACATACACAAACACTTTTGTTTTTTGTCCCTTTCCATTTCTTTCCTGCTTAATTGCATACACTGCATGGCCAAAATTATGTGGATACCTGAACATCACACCTATGAGCTTATTGGACATGCAGTTCTAAAGCTATGGGCATTAATATGGAACAGCCTCCAATCTTTTGGGAAGGCTTTTCCCAAGATTTTGGAGGCGCACTGATGTTCAACAAGAAGGCCTGTCTCTAAATCACATTCCAGTTCATCTCAAAGGCATTCACTGGGGTTGATGTCAGGGCTCTGTGCAGACCACTCACGTTCCTCCACACCAAACAAGTCAAACTATGTCTTTATAGTTTGTGCATGGGAGCACACTTACGGCGGAGCAGGAAAAGGTATTCTCCAACTGCTACCATAAAGTTGGAAGCATATAGTTGTTTTAAATGTGTTTATATGCTGTAACATTGACATTATTGTTCACCGAAACTAAGGGAACAACAGCCCCAGACCATTATCCCTCCTCATATAATCATCACTTTTGGTACTGTGCATTCTGATAAGCACCATTATTCTGGCCTTTACCAAACCCAAATTAATCAATCAAACAGGGAAAGAGCAAAGCATAATGCTTCCCTCCAGAGGACATGTTTTCACAGCTCCAGATTTCAGTGTTGGCATGTTTTACACCATACCAGTCAACACTTGACATTGCACATAGTGATATTAGGCTTGTATGCAGCTGCTCAACCATGGAAACCCATTTCATGAAGATCCAGATGCACAGATCTAATGCTGGTGTTGACTCCAGAGGAAATTTGGAAGTAAGTGATGCAATAATGGATAGGGAATTTTCTTTTTAATTGGAACACCCGAATTAGTAGGGGTGTTCACCTAACTTTGGCCAAATAGTGTATCATCACTGGTGGCGTTTACATATATCAACCTATTCAGCCTGTACCTAAACTTACATATATTAGTATAAAAGTAAAATCATAAAAGCCTATTTAATTTTAAAGGGTAAAGAGGGGAGCAAATTTTGACTATTTTTAGTATATATATATATATATATATATAAATGAACACAAACACCATAAGTACAAAAATAAAATAGAAGACAAATGGAGGCCATGGGTTCAGACTTGCTCATCGCAATTTCAAAAATGACTCTTTAAAGAAGCATCAAGTGAAAAGATCTTTAGCGAGGTTAAAGTGATATTGCTCTAAAAAACTCTTTTCGCACTTTTTTACCAAGAACATTTAGATTTGTCAGGCGCAGAGACACGAATGACCGAAAATGAGAAGTCATCAGCATACAATACACATTACACAATGAGTTCCCTCCACTTCCTCTGGTGACAACAGGCACCCCAACATCAAGGCACGGCAGGACGCTGTGCAATCCGTCCACACTCACGATGAAAAAAAGGAAAAGACTGGCCTGAGACAGCTTTGTTATCTGTTCTTTTTGCCTCCCTCTTGTCTCTGTCTTTGTCTTGGCGTTCCCTGTGGGGATTTGAGCCATCCAGCGCCTCTCTGCATGTAAACATGTCATGCTAAAGGAGCCGCAGCACTGAGATGTGAGAGGGGTGTAAGGATGGCAGTGTGGGCTGTTTTGAAATGTCTCTGTGCTGTGTATTTGGAAAGGGCGGGTGGATTTCACTCTTGGGTGAGTTTGGAGTGGGGTCAGAGGCCTACGAGCTTCACTAATGAGAAACAAAAGGAAAAAATTGTCCAAATGTTCTCATTCAAGGCTGGGCAGATGTGGGAATTGAACTCATAACAATATAATTATTAGCAATGAGCACAGACATAAAATACACACCCACACCAGAGGCATTTTAACAGTAGTGTTAGCTGTAAAATGACGGCACCACTATATTCAAACTTCAAAAGGAAACATTCCCAAAAACTTTTGAATCACTTTCTAGCCCAGTGATGACATATTATATAGTGCACTGACCTTTTGCATTGACATTTGCAATAGATCTCATTTGAAACGCTGAGCTACGCCTGCATTAAAAAAACAACAAACATAAGTGGAGACATTAGTTATTCTTCTTAATTATAACGAACCGCTGCATTGTGCATCTATAAGACGGGGAAACTGTTTGAAAGAACGAACAATTGTAAAGTAGAGCAGTCTCATTAGAATGAGCCTGGGTCACAAGTCATTCCACATAGTTCTGACTCCAAAGAGCTTGTGTTCCTGTCTGTAAACTCAGTCAAGTATACAAACAAACAAAACTGGCGCACGAAAACAGGGAGGTTTGAAGACTGAGACAACAAAGCAGTTTGCATCAGATTAATGACTCCCACTCTATTTCCATGCATCAAGATCACCAGTCTTCCTCAAAGGAGCGCACGCCTCACCAGAATGAAAGAAATGACATGCTTAGGACTTATTTGTTAATGATTAAGAAAACAGAGTGTATTCGGAAGCTATGCGTTTCGCGCCGGCCTTTGATCGTGGACTGCCTCTGACCGTAATTGCATGCATATTGACGGCTTCTCTTTTAATTAATTACTCAGGCTCGATCGGCTCCTCTCTATGCTTTGCTCTGCCTTTTTTTTTTTTAACGTTTTCAATGAGAAGGGCTGATTGTCACAGTCTGATAAACAAACCAAACAAACACTGTAAACAAGAGAGAGAGAGAGAGAGAGAGAGAGAAAGAGAGAACATAGAGAAACTGAAATGTGTTCTATAGGACAACATGCTGCCGTGCCTTTGTTGTCGGCTGTTTACCTTCAGCTAGGTACTCCTATTTACTGCCATGTCAGTGTGACAATGAAAAGCTTTTGCACTGAAAAAAACAAAAAGCCTTTGACTTGTTATGAGAGTTTTAGACTTCTAATCATCTTACATCTTACTTACAGTCTACTAATTAGCAGTTCAATTCTTATCAGTAGTTCATTGTAATATTCATGTCCCTCACACCTTGGAGGAATGCTTTGGTCACATAATGTCTTAATCCTTTACTCGAGGTCTGTTACATTACATTGACTTAACTATGTCATAAACATGTGATGCAGATATCATATGCTGTCATGAGTTTCTATAACAGATTTTGTTCAGTTATATAGCAATGTCGTGTTACCATTACCGTTACCTATCATGACAGATGCCATAATGTTTGATGCTATGATGGCTAACTATTGTAAAAGGTTTGGATAGGCTTATAGGCTTGTCATGAAAATTGACTTTCTCCTACATAAATGCTTACAAACTCTTAATCCATTAGGCATCATCTATTATAAAGGCTACTTTAACTATCTCCGTGTAGATAATGTCAGTTTATGTCATGATACGCTTATGTAGGTGTGGTAGCTATATGAACAGCACCCAAAAGTAAAGTCTTACTGTCTTAGTTATTTTACATAGTTATTTCAGTGTTATGTAGCAGAGATCAAGAAAGTGTTACTGCATTGTTCCTCAAAGTATTTCCTTAAAGTATTTTACAAATGACATGTGCATTCCAATGAACTACTGTTAAGAATTATTCTACTAATCTTAATCTTTCTAATTTTAATATCCTCTGTAATAACAAAGGTCCACAGAAGAGCATTCTTTGTGTTTGAGTGTTTGTGTCAATCAGCTAGTCATAACAGATCCCAATACTCCAGACTAGACTCACTCTGGCTGGGGACTCTACTGCTATAAAGACTTAAATTCCACAAGCTTTGTCTGTAGACTCTGTCTGTCTGCTTCACAGTGCATTGGTATCTATTCACACCAAGCAGGGACGCATATGCTGACACAGTGGTGATGCTCTTTCTCTCTCCTCCTCTCTTTCTCCCCGCATCTCCTGCAGATGAGTGACATGAACCCTGTCATCCATCAGCATGTCTGTGGCTCTCCCGCGGTGTTAAGTGGAGCTCCTCATGTGTTTCTCGTCAGGATTTAGGAGGCAGAGGCAGGAGCTGCCATTACTGTCTCTAACACTTGCTGTCATACACTCACACACACACATACACACACACACAGCCCAACGAGCCACTCACGCTCACACCTACGCCACTCCAGCCATCATTAATGCACAACACCTTTACACACTCGACAAAGCCAGGCCACCACGTGCTGATTGTGTGTGTGAGAGAATGTGTATGAAAGAGGTCCCACCAATTTGTACAAGTTGAGGAGAGAGAGGGGAGTTTATCTAGGCTGAGTATGTGTCATTCGATAACGAACAGCTTCCTCACACACTCTGTCCGACACCTGCTAGAGGTGAGCTACTATGGATGTGCATTCTGACGGTATATGTAAGACTGCATGAACGCATCTCTAGCTGAAAACCTCCATTGTACAGCAGTCATTTTTTGAACTATGATATAATGGGAACTTGCATTCTGACGTTCTGCAGCAGCTACTACCTAGGAACATACGCCAATCAGCAGTGTTCTTCCTCGTACCAGTGTCAGCAAAAGTTTGACTTTCAAATAAGTATGGAGAGTATTTTTGTTGTTGTTGTTGTTGTTGTTGTTGTTTACTTTTAGTTGATCAATTCAATGACTTACTCACAAAGCAAACCACTACAAAACTGCATTTGAATCTCAAAAATTAAATTTCAGAGAGATATAAAAACAAAATTCGTGGCATTTCCCTTTAACCAATAGTCTTTGTTGTCTTTACATCCAATCCTATTGTTGTTTAGGACAAACTGCAGAGATATTAGGGAGATCTCTTTATTAATTATTTTAGCAGTACCTAGTCAGGCCTTGTACAAGGTCAGTCTCAAAGTTGCAGGTCTAGTTCAGCCCTCAGTTCTAAGCCTGTGCAGACTTGGTGTGTGTGTGTGCGTGTGTAGGTAAGTCATTAAAAAGTCCAAATGTGAAAAAAACAGTGTTCACATAACTAAACTTGAATACCTTTACAATCATTTGCGTGCTGTGCACATGGTCACACCCAGCCACACTCACACATGCATAAACACACAAACACACATACACCCTTGTTCAGGTCCACACCTCCTCTCACTCTCCAACACACAGCGCAGGCCTTCCTACTATTGTCAGGGCTGAGATTGAGAGCGGCGTTCATTACCCCAGGCCGATTGTCAACATTTCCGGGACAAATTATAAAAAGCAACAGCAGAAATCCACACACCCTGCCATCAGCGGCTGGGCACCTCCAGCCCAGGGGAGTTTGGCTGTCTGGAATGTCGGTGTGGTGCGGGAAAAAAAGACAGGAGCATGGAGAGCAAGAGAGGGAGAAAAAATGGATAGTGGAATCACAGAAACAAAAGCAAAGCATGCTGCCAAGCGTATGTTTACTGTCAGGCGTTTTCTGGCAGCAGCTGGAGAAGCCTTTGGTTTTGCTCTAAAATCACATCGTTTTCAACATCACTCGCTTTTCCCCTATAAATCTCACACCTTTAACCTCGGTGCAGCAAGCAATCTTTACAAAACGCACAGCCTACATCTCAGAGAGTACTGTGCATCTAGTAAACGTATTGTACATTGGCAAGGTGCAAGGACAGGCAGAATGATGGATGGACGGATGGATGAATGGATGGATGGATGGACGGATGGATGGATGGATGGAGCCTTCTCTCTGGTTCCCCTCCTCACACACATCTCCACTTCTTTAGGCTGTAATGAGGCATAAGACAGGCTGCTGGATGTCTGTCTTTTCCCCTCCATCTCATTCCATCTCAGTGCAAAGGAGCATGTTTTAAAGGTCGGTACTCCATGCTGCACGCACAAGTTTGATCAACAGACACAAAGAATGCAGGAACACACATGACTTTAGATGGAATTTATGGTCAAATCAGTTTTTGTATTGTTTTAACTCTTGCTAAAAGTCAATGTCATTTTACTATACATTCAGGTTACCTTACGTAACACAGCTGGACTTGACAGCTGGACATAAAATAAATAGCATTTAAACTCACTTTACACTGTATAACTGCTTAAGACTTTTTTTTCCCTGGTTTATGCTAAGCAAACATGGCAAAAATCTAAATAATGAACTTGTGACTGTAGAAACAACTATGAGATTATGAGAAATAACTGTATTAAACATAAGAAGAAGTGTTTTAAACCATATGCAACACAGTTAAAAAGGCAGTTAAAAAGTCAAAATTCTCATCACAAACATTCAAATTATACCCACATCTATCAGGAAAGCACATAATGTGATATTTGGATCTCTCTCTCTCTCTCTCTCTCTCTCTCTCTCTCTCTCTCTCTCTCTCTCGTTTCGTCTTCCCCCTCCCCACCTCTTCTGTCTGGCTATGGACTGGAGGTCGGAGCCCTGCTGCACGAGGCCGGCCTGTTGACGGCTGACCGTGCCGTGATGGATGGGTTCCCGTGGAAACGGGCTGCCCGCCCATACATCAGCTGCCCAGAGCAACACAGGGAACCTCCTCGGGCTGCAGACCGCAGATCACCAGCACACTTCTTACACAAACGCACAGTCACTCGCTCACCCTCTTTTATCCCCAGCCTTCTGCCAATGTGCCCACAGGAGGACTTTTCCATAGGGAAAAACACAAGCATGTTTTAGCAGGAATTGGGGTACAGCAAATACACATGCATGTGGACATTTGGCCAAAGAAAGTCTGATTTCACAGATATCAGGCATCTTTTATCTGTTTATCTGTGTTTGTCTCTCTTAAGGGTAACAGCTCAAACACACATGCTACTGTTGCTGACAATAAATTTGAGGAACATTATTCATTTCATCTCCCTTGTGCACTTGCACTCATAACTCATTCTGTTATTATTCCACTACCTACCGTAAAGCACTAAAAATGAAATCATCTGATGTAGTTTTTTGGTGCCAAACAGCAATATGATCAGCTAATTTCAGTTTGTGAGGTTGGTTTGGTGGGATGGTTTTGACCCTGGCCTGTGGGGTGGTCTGCCTGGTCTGTTTTTGTTAGGCAGAGAGAGAGAAGCAGTTTCCTGTGGCTGGTTGGGGAGCCATTTCAGAGGCTTGGGGTCTAAGCCAGATGTGAGCCTGGGCTTAGAGGTCACAGCAAAGCAAAGCTGCCCTTCTTACAAACACACACACATATACATGCACGTGACTATTTGCTGCGTCTTGGGCATCTTTCTGCCGACAGAGGGGCTCTGTCAGTGGGTGTGTGTTTTTGGATTTCTCTCCTGCCTTCCTGTAGGTGATGACAGTGCTGATGAGGCGGCTGTTAGTTTGGGGGAGGCGGGTGGAGCAGATGGAGAGCAGTGCTGGTGGGTGGGTGTATGGTGATGGGGCGGGAGGCAGAAGAGGTAGGCGACAAAGTCGTTTTCAAACATTTTTAACCAAGTTGTTCCCCCCTAAACTGTGTTAGTGTAGAGCACAGTGCATTCTTCAAAGTAAAGTTTACTGAGTGGTTCTTTGCTTGAACGTGGGGTTCTATGTAAAAAAAAAACCCATAGGCCATAGTTGGCTTGTGAAAGTTATTTCCTCAACCCACCACCCAAAGAAAGAACATTTTTTAATTACATCTAACTTATTCGGTTTGTAACTTGCTTGTAGTTTACATTTGAAGCACTTTAGTACCAAACTATAACGTCTTAAAAAACAGTTAGAAAAATGTATTGCCCACCTGCTTTCTGTATTTATATTGTATACTGTTATGTTTGTTTTTCGGTCATCCAAGACAAAAAAGTTTAGGATCTTCCTGCTATTCAGCATTGCCGCAAAGAACCCTTTTTCAAGAGTTTGCATTTAAGTGACTTTATATAGAATTCCAGTGCTTAACCAGGTACAAGTTGTTTTTACAAGGGCTAAATCAGTGGTCATGAGCTCTGCTCTTAACGATGTTTCTTTCTGCAGAGGTTTGGTTCCAGACCATATCTGTCTTCAGAAGTCTTCAGAAGTCCCTGAAGCTGGATAAGGTGAGTTAGATTTGGGTTGGACATGCAATTTGCAGGTTGGTAGATCTCCAGTAGGAGGGCTGGTGACCTTGTGGTGAACTTTACATTATCAGTCACTTTCAGACAGTCATGAAGAAATCACAACACCTCTATGCACATATGCACATATACAAGCTTATATATGCTAGAGTACCATACAGGTCTGACAGCCTCTTTATTTTTAGCCCTGGCAGCAGACAGTCTTGCTCCTTTGAGAGGTGAGAGAGTGAGACAAAGAGGGAAAAAAAAACACAGAAGCAGAGAAGGAAGGCGAGATGCCTGCTCAAAATGCATGTGTTCTCTCTAGAGTGGCCCAATTTGCTCCCATGCTCAATTACAGGGCGTCTGCATGATCAGAAGTTGGTACAAATCTCCAAATCTCGTCAGGAAAACATCCAAACAAATCAGAGGTGCTGGGCAAAACTAGGAGCACCAGTGAGTGGCAGAGGCTTTTTCATTGGCCTCATTTGAAAAGCAAATGGAATGGTTCTCATAGACTGAGAGAAAAGTCAGAGATTCTCTTTCTTTTCTGGCCCTTGCTTAATCTCATTCACATCTAACACTCTCATTCTTCTCCACTATATTAGCAGTTTCTCTAGCCAGACATAGAGAAAGAGTGGGAGAGAGAGAGAGCGAGGTAGAAAACCACTACACTACAGCCACCACTACCGTCAAATTTATGTTATTCTTCCTGAGAATTCAGGTCACAAAAATTTCCTGCATTTGTCCATGAGGATCTTAGCTGCGCCATATATCACACAGGCCTTTTATGAATTTATTTACCCAGAGCGAGCGCTGCGTGTGCCCGCATTTCCTCCTCTGCTGCCCCCCACCTCAATCCAGCACCCCCACTACCCCTACCAACCCACACCCTCCCCTTTTTTTCAGGCTTGGAAAAACTCTAAGCAAAAGCCACATAAATCCAGTGCCTTTCAGAGCCATTTTGCTAATTAACATCCCACTACTCATGGCCACCTAAATTATGATGCATTAGATAGGAAAATAAGGCCACTAATTTACAAGCTCTCATTTACAATAATAAAAAAAAATCAGACAGTAAATCCAACAAAACTAAGGCCTCGTAATCAAACAGAAATGCATTACTATTGGACAACACAGAAAAAAAAAAAACAGAAAATGACCCAAAAAAGCAGACATATTCTTTATACATTTTTAATGTTTCTCCTCTTTCAAAACTCTGTGACATTGACCTCAATATTACAGGACACAAACTGCTGCTGTTTCTGCTCCTCTTTTTCTCTTGCATGGCCTAGTAAAGCTTCAGGCACAGGATCCAACTGATCCTGTTGCAGATGCTGGGTTGCACTGTATCTGTCAGCAATACTATTCCAGCTCTTTTGGTGCTGTTGTGCCATGACCTATACCCTCCTAAAAACAAAGGTGCCGAAAAGCTTTCTTTGTAGTTAACAAACCAGTTTTGGTTCCCTAAAGATCCTTTCGGTTGCATTTTTTGAGAACCATTCACTCAAAGGTGAAATATCTGGATATCTACAGATGTTCAAATTATTAGCAAATTGCTTGGTGGAAGCCCCTTGATTCTCAACAGTGTTAGGCTTAGTGTTAAGAGCAGGTTTAGAATTGGGATCAAGGTTAAAATTTAGATTAGGATTTATATTGAGCTGAAAGGATCAATATGTAAGATGTAAGCATCTGCAAATCCAAAGAAACTGCTACCAAATGTTCTTCAGGGAACCCAAAGTGGTTTTAAGAGTGTAGCATGTGTGAATGCTTAGTTCCATGTTCCACTTTAGCATTTCCTTGGAAAAATGGACTGTGGTGCCCTACTTGTACTGTTGTACTACTTGAACTGACATTTGCCAGTCTGTATGCTTTCTTTTGATGTAATCCTCAGGTTATTCATGACCTTCTGAGGATTGTGGCTCTTCTGAATGCCTCTCTCGGCTTGTGCGTAACCTCTGTATTCACACGCATGCACAGCCTAACACTTGGCAAATACTCATCTCTTCACCCACATACACTCACCCACTGCATACATGGCGAGGCAAGCCGGTGGGAGATGACAGGACCAGGCGGATGGGTGACGCTGTAAACATTTCATTGTAATGGAATTTGTAATTTGATGATGTAGTAACGTAGAGGTCATGGAACGGGAGCTTCAATAAAGCAGGCCATGCTGTGGCCATGAATGACATTAGCCTGTCTCTCTATCCCTCTATCTCTTTTTTCTTCTCTTGCTCGCCCTGTCTCACCCTCCCTTCATGACATTTCATGCCTCTTATTCTCAGCTCTCATTACTATCCTCATTTGTGAAAACGACTGTGCAAATGTAAATCTTGTGTATAATTTGTTTGCCTGTGAAATCCCAGCCGGGCCTTAAAGAAGAAGTAAGGCGGCTGACGGTGCGTGTGAGTGATCGTGGATGGTCAGTAATGAGCAGTCGGCAGCCCTTAAATATGGACTGCCCCCACCGTCACATCTCTTTCTCTGTGTGAGCCCATTAACGGCATGGAGCACAGCACTAAATCAGCAGCAATCACAGCTACACCGCTCTGGAGTCCTCATTACACACACACACACACACACACATATACACACATACCGGCCATTGTCTGACCACACTTCCCTCCAGACGCACTCATCTGTCATGAGAGAGGAGGTCAGATAAGGGGATGAGAGCAGAGCGGGTGTGAACGCAGGCGCTTATTAATACACGCGAGTGCAGGGTCGATAAAAGGCTAGTCTGCAGCTATCAGAGGCCCTTTACGGCTTAAGTGAGCCACCGTGAGCTAACAATCATCAGTCAAAGTGGAGTATCTCTCTGCAATAGAACCAGCACTACTCTTGCTGTACATGGTTTGAGCTCATGCTGTGTAGTGTAGTCTTCAGGTGGAAGGAAGGACCCATCCTGTGGCAGGACCACCCTTGACCCTTCTGTCTGTTCCATGGCTCACCTCTCTCTCCCTCTGCATACCAGTGTTGGCCACACAAGGCACCTTTCACAGCCTGAGGGTGACCTTTGGCCTCTCTTCCTGGATGGAGTCAGTCCAAACCATAAACAGATGAGGCACTCTTGCTCATTACAGCTCAGAGACTCAAAACCCATATCCAACATCCACTGCCCATAGTGAATTAACACCCATAGATGACTGCCAATCAATTACCTGACCAATCAGAAAGATGCATGTTAAACCACTTCAGTGCACTTCTGACTTTATAGCATAGAAGAAGACTATGTAGGCCTAAAATGCTGGGTGGAGGGCCAAACAGTTTGGTGAGGGTGCTGACTGAATGCGCACCCTAAGGCTTTTTTTCAAAAATAAAAAATAACTTGCATATTTGAGACTTTATTATATAATAACATTATTTCACCTATTTGTAGACATTTTTACTTTTCTTTACCTTTACTAGATAATTGGTCTAAATTTACTTAATTTACTGGTGTTAATAGTTCCTCCAGCCTTATTTGAGAATTTGCACATTTTTGGAAGAATGTTTACATTATGTAAAGATTTCATATTTTTTCAAATATGCCACTCAAAGAACTCATTGCCTGCAGCATATCTTTAAATACCACAGTACCACAGTAGTAATCAACCTGTGGTGAAATCTGAGATTTCAGAAATGATCAAAATGCTTTTTAGTCTGTTGTAATCAAACAGCATTGCATGTTAAATTGAAATGTGCACCCTGATTTCCTACACACCTGCTTAATCTGGTAAGTAACTGCTAAATTTAATTGAAGCAGACAAGCACAAGACTGGATTCTCCTGATCTAACACTTCCGCAGTCATGGATCCTAAACATAGCAATATACTGTAACCAGCGTCTTTAAGAGCATAGATCATCTCTTCACATTGCACTTATTAACCTCTATCTCTTAGGATAAAGCTACTGAAAGACAAGGGGCAAAGAGAATCTCTCCTAAACCAGGGGATGTCAGGCTTTAATGCCGGTCAGAATTATTCCGCTTAATTACAGATCGATAGATGCCATTCCATACAATCCATGCACGCTCATTATTTATTAACTTTATTTGCCTGATAATTTCTTCCCTTCTTTCTTATCCCCCTACCCGCTTCCTCCCCCATTCCTAAAGGTAACAGCACTTAAGGCTGTGAGTAATTATGGAAATGGGGTCCGGCGTCTTCTCCTCATGAGTCTCTGCTGAACGGACGAGGCGGCAGCGGCTTTGACGGCTAATCGATTTGCGTTCTCCTGAAAGCAGCATCGAGACCTCTGACCCCTGTAAGCTGGGCGTCTGACAGCTGACAAAAGGAGCGCTTTATTTGACTTAATTAGAAAATTGCACCCGGTCCATTTTGTCCAGTGGTGGAGAGAGAGAAACAATCAGATAGAGATAGAGAAAGAGAGAGAGAGAGTATTACCCTGTCATTTCTAAAACAAACACACAGATCGAATAGAAAAGGTGAACGGATATGGCAGGACTGACGCAGCGTAAATGTGTTCACTCCACTAGTGCTTCACGCACGAGAGCCTAATGTGTTTTTGTTTGTTATCCCCCTGTGCTATCATTCTGCCTCTCGCTGTAAACATTCAATTTGCAATCAGCTCCGGAGGATAAAACTCCCACCTGTCAGAATCAAAGAGTGAAATCATCGCATGGTAATACGGCCAGCTGTTCACAGGCTTTTCTTCGCCAGCATCAGACTAGTCCCTGCGCAACGCATCTAAAGCCAGCCCGGGCTGGACACCCAACCTTTGAATAAGCGTCTTTGAAGAATTAAAGTCAGTCCTATTTTTGCTGTGTTGGAAGTGTATGAAGCAAGGGGAGTCCATTTAAAGCATGCTGGCTGAGTGATGGCCTGGTGATGGAGAGGGGACAGGGGCAGCCTGGAAGAGAGAGCACTTAAATGGGAATTCCACCAATCTTTCTAAGTATCTGCAAAATCCAATCATAAAGATGTAAACAAAGTCAATCAGAGGGTTTTAATGTGAAATGTGCTGAATCCTATCATAACAAGTGTAAAGCAATCTAAGTCTGTTTCTCTGCAGTGCAGAATTTCAAATCAAAGCACCCTGAATTACTTTGTTTTCATCTGAACTACTGAATTATGCAAAAATTTAAAACAATAGGTGGAATTCCTTTTTGAAAGTGATGCATTGAATTTACACTGATGTACCTAGGCCTACAATATTTCCACATTATATCAACAGATAGAACTGATAAAGAGCAAAGTCTCATGTATTCATGTATGCAGGCCACCAACCCCTGCTCTACACATTCTTGTGTTTTCCTGCTCTAACTCTCCACCTTCAACTCAGGAAAGGCTCGTTAATGAGCTGATGAGTTGAATCAGGTGTGTCAGAGTGGGGAAAGCACACTTTAGAACCAGGACTGGAAACCACTGCGTATTGAGTTACCTTGGAAAAGACGTATGTAGGGTTGCCACCTCAGGCCTGTAAAATTTCTGGACACACTATCAGTGAATCATTCCCCTAGCTAGATTCAGGAATTCATCTGAATAGAAAAGACAGAGGTCAGTTACAAAAAGTAACCTTTAAACTTCTATAACAATACTGGGATTCTGGGACCTAATGGAATTCACTTTTTCCTTGGACATACAAATGAGATCCATGGTGATGCAAGAAAGTCTTGAACAAGTTACAGTCCTAGTGAGGTTGGCTTTAGCAGTCATTTTTGCGATTGACTTCATGATTATAAATGCCCTGAAGTTTTATGTCCTTCAGTATCGAATACAGTGATTGATAAAGCAGAATGGAACAGGCTGACAGTGGTGTGGATTTATGTGTGTGTGTGTGTATGTGTATGGGTTTGTTGTTTTTGGGTGCTGGTGTTGCTGTGTTGTCAGGGCTGTAGACAGTACTGGGTGGAGGGGGAAGGTACAATAACAATGCGGCACTCAGCAGGAGGCAGACTCCTCTTCCTGTGCAATGCACGCTGGGAAATATCCACAGCACTTATAGTGCACACACACACACACACACACACACACACACACACACTGAGAATAATCCCACTTCACACCAAGTATGTGTAATACTAATATATATCTATCAAATATATTATATAATACTAACCAATCTATCTATCTATCTGTCTGTCTCTCTCATCTCCTCAGTAAAGTGGCCTAAATAGCTCACGGCAGCCTCTAGAGATCTGGTGTAAAATTAATTTGGGTCAGTGTGGCTCCCACAGTCCGCTTCTCTCTGACAGAGAACAAACATGGTTACAGAAGAGAAGAGGAGAAAAGCAGGCAGACAGAAAGAAGGAAGCTCAGGTTTATGAGTGAAAGAAAAGAGGGTTGAGTGAGGTTTTGTGTGTGTGTGTGTGTGTGTGAGTGAATCTCAGTGAAAAACAAACTTCACTCCTCCAGCCTCATGGTCAGCAGAGTCACATATCCCTCCTTTGGAAGGACTCAGTCAGTAACTGTGACAGAGGAAATGCCTCTCATGGTCTAGAGGAAGCAGAAGGTCTGGTCAGGAGTTGAAATTCAGCTGGCGCTGAAGCGGTGTTTGTGTCCATCTATTTTTCATCCTCACACCTAATTGTGCTTCACAAACGTTCGGGCTCTCTCCACACACACACTCTCCAGGCTGTAAGCTGAGCCATTGATCTGGTCTCCCTCTCACTGGCCTCTCACAGTGTGTGTTAGAGATGCAGCATTCATGAATTTTTTTGTGGTCTATTCCGATTCCCATTTCTTTATAGCTAAAGCCTGAATTCTAGACATTTTTTTCCTAGCCAATCTAAAGGTTTTGTTGTTGAAACAAAACACAATTAGGTCTATAGTTAAATAGGACATTGCTAAATTTGCTAATTGGTACATAATGGTGATTCTCATTACGCTCCATTTACAATTTTGTCACAGATGTCTCTCCTAAAATTCATTAAGAGAAATAGCATTAGACTAAATAGAGACCTAAGATAAAATATACACATTTATTATATACATATATACTATAGTTAATCATAGCATAAGAAATGAGAAGGCCCTTAGTCTTGGACCAGAAATGGTTCATATTGAGTTCAGTTACAGATAAACATGACCGTTATTATCTTGGCAAATCTGGGCACAGTCTGTGATTTTATGGAGATAAAAAATGTTTGTTTCCGTTTTCTCTGGTTTTCTGTTCCTGTCTGTTTTTCTCTTGTCACTTCCATGTGCCTTTTGTTGCCCTGTTCCATGTGCTTCTGCTTGTTTTGGTTATTGCTCCTCTTGTCTCCGCCCTCTTGTCAGGCCCTTCACCTGTCTTTAGTTTGTAGCTCCGCCCCTTCCTAGGTGTTCCTTGTTAGTCCTTGTTCATTTATACTCCCTGTTGTTCCCTTTGTTCTTGCTTGGTGTTTTGTCTCCATGTCTGTTGTTTTTGTAACCCTGTTCCTAGTCATTTCTCAGTTTATTAGTGTCTTTGGTTTCTTTGGTTTTGTTTTATTTTGATCCTGTTAAAGACTTGCACTTGCATCCTGCCTCCTCGTCTTGTCCCATGTGAGCAGTACTGAGTATGTATTCAGAGCAAGGACCAGTTGATTTCGATCCTGGCTGATCCTTGGGTGCGGACATGTGTTTATGTCTATATCTGGACTGTATCCACATGGTGCTGAATATACTATGAGAGCCTATATTCAGTGCGAGTGGGCCCTGTCACCATTTCACGCATGATTCCTTTGATGCGCTCAACTGTTAAATCAGACAAGCTTAGCATTTTTATCTGCATGTGTGCATTAATAATACAGGCATGTGGCGCATCTCTACACATGCTACTGCGAGCCTGTGCTTCTGCTGACATCACCAACATTGGTCCCTATTTATCAAGGATCTCAGAACAAGCACGCCGGCCTCATATAATCCAGTTCAGTGTTATGTAATATGCATAAAATGATCCTAGATCAGCACCTCTTACTCTAACATGTTTGATAAATATGGCCCATTGTTCAGAAAATCTTAAACCCCAAAAACAGTAAAAGAGTCATATATCATCTCCTTTTTTTCCAGTTTTCATTTTTGTACATTTGAGCTCGGCAGTTATACTTTACATAGTGTGGAAATTCCACAATGAATAGACCAGTTGAAGTGATCCAGAATAGTTTGGAATAAAATATTTTTATATTACCTTGCATAAAAATAGGAATGTTTTTCTTCCTGTAAAGATGCAATTTTAGGGATATTCATTTTTCGTTGGACAGCAATGATATATTATCACAATTGAAAGTCTTTCCTGTATGTATTGAGATATATTTGATCATGTGTAAGGGAGGTTCTCTAAGCTAGCTTTCACTCACTGATAGGCGAAGGTGATGAGAGAGTTACTATTGGTTAATATTGATTTCCTCGGCTCACTGGTGCATGCTAATACAATTTAAACTTGTCTGGATGTTTTGGACATGGCCAAAAGTCACTACACTTCAATCAAAGAATTTTGATTTTAAAGAATTTAAGAAGAATTTTGTAATTTTAATAATACTGTATTATGACTTGGGCTTAATATGACCAGGGACATAAACTAACCAGGTAAACAGTCAGGAGTTTAGCTTGACTTTAGAAACACTGAAAAGGTTTTACACACACATGCATTTCATTTTCAGAAATGGCTGTTTAAAGAACTGTCCATTGAAAGTGGTCCCTCTGTGCCATTGCTCTAAAGAATCTGTGTGCTCCTTTATGTAGTATGTGAAACTAAAATATCTTGTATCTGCTGATCTCTATAGATTGTGCTCTGATTCTTAGTTCTCAGTGTTTTAGCGCTCACTATGTTCAGGTGATCTGCCATGGTTTGCAGCCTATCTAAGGCCAAATTACTATTGCTACTGCTATTGCAGTTTAACTCATCTTTTTGTTCTTTTCCCAGATGTATATTTAAGTGGTATGCTTTGCAGAGAATGTCTGAGAATCAAACATAATCACTTTCTTTGGCTCAGAGGAAGGAGAAGAGATGGAGAGACTTGGTGTGTGACTACCCCCACTCTTAAAAAATTATGCCACTGAAATGCGATTACAGATGGAGGGAGGATCCACACATGAAGGATGAGAGACACTTATGCTTAAATAAGTTACCTCTCCACTGTCCTTACCTCTGTATTTCCCCTTTGCATTCAGTTCAGCATCAAAATCCAAATAAACAAGAGATCAAATTGAAATGATTTGTCCACTCCACTTTCACTGGGTTATGTTTCATTGTGTTGTTACAGGAATGAGGGAAAAGAAGAGAATGCAATAGTGCAGCAAATCAGCGGTTGTGTGTGTGTGTGTGTAGTCAGCGTGTACATAAAGAGAGCTGTGTCCGCTGCCAGATGAAAGCCCATTGACGTTTTAAAGCAGCTTCGACCTCCGTATGCATCTGCCTGTCAATCACAGTTACCCACAGTCCCCTGGGGCAGTTTCGCCCAGCCCCAGGAAAAAAAATGAGAGAAAGAGAAAGAAAGATCAGGAACAAAAAAAGGCAGGCAGCTCCAGGCCAGCCCAGTGAAGCCGCCAACACCTGGGGGCTGCATAACGATCCACTACTCAGCAACTCTGCTGCCTCCAGCCCAGATACATCCACTCACTACAACTCCCACAATCCTCGGCTTTGAAGCCAAAACATACAGGATGTCAATTCCTTCACTGCATAAAGCAAATGGGTTTTGAATGGCAGAGCAGCGACAGGCAGTGTGTTTGCACCCAGATCGTTGGTGGAGTCCCTGAAGAAGCGCACATTGATGATAATGATTGGTGTAAATGACAGACCTCTGAGAATATAAGGAACTAAACTCTAATACTTTTGAAAATCTATACTTTGTAGAGAACCTTAATGTACAGTTTTTGAAGAGCAAACTATGTCATATAGCACAGCCATACCATAAATGCCTTATCAAATATGAATAATGTATTACATAGTTTCTTCGTGAGCATAAACATACACCTAATGACTTTTAACATGTAAAATGTCCACTTTATTGTACATTCATTGGCGAATTTATGAGATCTATCGTATAGGTACTTTGTGTAAGTGTACAATGTACAGGTGCAAGCTGTAGCCTGTCTGTGAAATTGAATAAAAAAATATATTGAAATTATAATTAAAATTATAATTAAAATGATCAGCTACCCCTCAGCTCTTTAATCACAGGTCAGTTTGTTTTTGACCACAGACCTCTTTTAAATATGATGTTAATGGTAGGACAAATAGGGTGATAATGACATGGTAAGGGTGTATCAGGCACAACTGGATTTTCCACCAGTCAAAAAACTTCTAACTAAAGGCTACTATGATCAGAAATGAGAGTGGCCAAGACAAACTGGTCCTTAACAGTTGGTCTATAGTAGTATTAGTCCTGGAGGCATTTTAGTGCTTTTCCTGCTTTAACATACATATTTCAACTCAGTAGGGGTTGTTATCAGGTTGAATAGTCAGATTACAAAGAAATGGAAAGTCCAATCTACACAAATGTCAATTTACCTTAAATGTAGTCGATCACCTGAAAAATGTCTGTTGTCCAAATTTTGCTCTGGATGCTAATGATCTTTCTATGAATAACTTCTCTCAACCTGCACAAATCACATCCAGCTTTCCCATCTCATTTACTGTGCATTTCATCTTTAATTTCATCTTCCTTGTCAAGACAGGCAAATGGATAGGCAGATTTCAGTTGTTTTCACTTGGAAAAAATATATCTTCAGTTAAAAACACAAGACTGTAAAATCTAAGAAAAAGTTAACAGCAACATATACTAATAAAAGTATAGCAAACTTAAACTGTAGCATCCATATACCTGCAAGATTTGCATGCACACAAATGGGATTCAGATAACAGTAACACTTTACAAACTAACTAACATGAAATAATGCATTAGTTAACATGAAGTAATACATTAACAATGCTTAGCTACTGTTATGTAAATCAGTAACAACCATGTAGTTGTTTATTAAATTTGCATCCAGTGCAACATTAGCATTGTAACCATTGTGAATGTACTACTTCAAGCTAACTAATGCATGACTTCATATTAGTAAGTCAACACATAATGTCACCTTGACACACTTGTTGTCTAAACAAGTCTGTTCAGTTGTGTTCAAGTTTTGTACAGTTTACAGCTCTCACACCGTCATACTGTGTCCTAAACCATAACAAGTTTTATTGGACACCTGAATGAGGTTTGACCGGGTTAAGAGAACATTTGGGCATGTATTTACAGTTAGGCTTGTAGCTCCAGTTTAAAACTAAAGAAGCAAAAAATGGAACTCTGCTGACTGACTATATCTGGGGTAAGTGGAAAATTGTGTACATTTGATTTAACTCCTCCTTTACAATGTTTCATGCAAATGACTACAGTACAGGAGTCTGTGTATATTTTTGTAGAAATAATTATGGCTATTTAAAGCTGTATATAACTGGACCCTCCTCTGGATAACGTTGCAAATTAAAGAGTTGTTGATAACTAAAATTAACAAAAGGCATGAGTGTAATTACAGAGCAGGCAGGAACATATGAGTGTGAGGGAAGATGAACATGGCTAAGAGCATTGATTCCCTTGAGAGGGGAAGGTAACACATGCACATAGGTTTAATTTCGAAAGGCACGTTCGGAGTTAAATACATATTTGAGTGCAGTGGACCACTGAATGGACTCACTTTTCACTAATGATGCTAATGAGACGTGTATGCACACATACACATACTTGTCTGGGTGGTCATGCACAGTGGTGTATTTATCCTCACAGATGAGCGCAGATGGAGGGCAGGCTAAAAACCTCAGGCTGCAGCACCAGCGGTCACACCATGTGCATGTCCAGTGCTAATCTCATAACATCCAGCAGTGGTTTGGAGAGGGTTAGAAGTTGCTTCTTTTCTTTTCTTTTAATTCAGTGACACACTAAGTAGTGTTTATAAATGTATTCACCTGAGACAGAGATAAATTTAGCACAAAGAGCAAAAGAGACAGATGGATGACAGAGGAAATGGCAGTGTGTGTGTGTGTGTGTGTGTGTGTGTGTGTCGGGGGGTGGGGGGAAGGGGCCGTTTAAAAGGAAGGTGATCTTCATGTAGGGTGAGGGAACAGAATGGAGGGGCTAAGAGGAGGAAGAGAGAAGGGCACATCTGTGCTAAACATGCCCTGGGGCTATTCTGTGCACTCTAGCACCAACTAAACACTCTCTCTCTCTCACTCTCTCTCTCTCTCTCTCTCTCTCTCTCTCTGTGAGCTGTTTTTTTAGTTAGAAAAAGAATAAATGGGTGATTACTGAGTCAAGGACTGTCTCTCTCTCTTCCTCTCTCCAGCACAAACACACTCACACATGCACATACCACACACACAGACCACATACATGTATGCACACCGAAAATAAAGGGTATGTAAAAATTTTAGTAAGGCGTATACGGTAATAGATATCCGTCTATATGAAAATAAAATTAACTGGCCTAGTCCAGGCCTGCCAGTAAACGGAATTACCATCAAATGCAAATGAGTGGGGCGCTTAATGGTGGAACAGGTGCAGGCAGGGCCCCTAAATGAGATAAATGAATAAAACATCCGTGGGCCGGCCCGCGAAAGCTGACACAAAGTCAATGGCATGAATTATTCAGCAGCCAGGGCAAGGCTGAGCGCTGCTGACCTCTCACCGCAGGAAGTGCATCCCAAACACAACAAAACCGCAACAATGGACTTCAGACGCAGAGGGTTCCCTCAACAGAGGCCCTACGCACACATAACTGTGTACACACACAGTCTTAATTTGTAACCTCACTAGAAACAGGCTAGCAAGGTATACTGTATATAGACAAATACGCATTTCATAAACTGCCATGCAAAAGTTTGTTAGCACTAATTTCAATTGCAATACATACAAAATGAAATAATGTATAAAATATTCAGCCAACACCATCATGTGAACCTGCAGTATCTCAAGGTTCCTCACAAATATCCAATCCAGCATTTTATTTGCTGATATTATACTCATTATACTTATACCCATCATAGCTGGTATGCCTCTAATCACCTCTAATTATTAATATCACAAGTGACTCCAAACTTTTAAACAGTAGTGTACATGAATTAAATGCAAACATTTCCAACCTAGCATTCTCTCTCTCTCTCTCTCTCTCTCTCTCTCTCTCTCACACACACACTCTCTCTCTCTCTCACTCTCTTTCTCTCTTGCTCTCTCTCTCTCTCTCACTCTCACTCTCTTTCTCTCTCTCACACTAACCTAATGAACCATCTGTGGCTCCAGGGAACATCCACAAACTCTCCTCCCTCCTCTAACTGACCACACCACAAAGAAGGAGATGACCTTAATGACCAGTACTTACCAGTGGCACATTTAAAGATGAGAAAGAGTGCGCAAACACAAGAGATGGTTATTTTTGGAAGAGAAAAGTGAGGGAGTGTGAAAGTAGGTGAGGAAGAAGAGTGCTTTTGCCACTCCTGATCTGGACAGGAAGTTGCTGTGAAGCTCACAGTGACATCAGCGTCTCTGGGAGGAGGACTTCCGTTCTAACATTCTTCACTCCACACACACACACGCTCGCCAGGAAATGGCATTCATCAACACCGCTCCGCTCCACAAAACACACACTTACACACACATAGACACACCTGCTTCTTGAAGCACTGTGACAGTGTAGGGCTGCTGGGATTTGCAAGATATGAAACAGCAAAAAGATTCATTTCTTTATATGTAAACTCCTCTCTGTTCTTTCTCTGACTCAATTTCAGTGTATCTCTCTTTCTTTTTTAGGGACGCAGATGCATACTTTGTTTTTATATATTATGTACATATTCAACAATATAAATTGTGCCGTTACATTTGCCCACACTACATTCTATTTTTCCCCCAGTTAAATGTTACATTCAGCAAATACAAAGTAACTGTAGAAGTTAGTGCATAGAAGTGTGTAGCGTAGCACAGGACGTGCACCTGTTTACACATAATTACACATCATAAATAATAAAACAGGGCCACACTAACATTTGCATATATATATATATATATATATATATATATATATATATATATATATATATATATATATATATATATGGAGAGAGAGAGATTTCAGTACATGCTATATATATATAGCATGTACTGAAATCTGAAGTCACTTTAAAAGCTGTTTTCAATAAAATAATAAAATTAAAAAATTCATATGGTTGCAGATATCAGTACTTATGCAGCTGGATTTCGAATGAAAATATATATTGTTGGTACTTTTGTGGTATGTAAATAATAATATATTATACAATTCACACTATAAATGTGTGAGGTTGTCTTGAAATATATGAGAACACACATGCACACAAGTAAATCAGCACTAAGTAGCTCATTTGTCATGCTAGGGGTCAGTCCCCTTTTAAACTGATCTGATGAAGATGAGTGTCAGCATTGAATCTTATCTCCAATCACAGAGCTGGACACTGCTTGCCAGCCGCTTTGGCCTGCAGGCCTTCATCCTGAGCAGAGCACAGAGGTGAACCTGACGCTGTTCCCTGCCAGGCCAGTAAAATGGACCACAGTCTGTGTTTATGTCTGTTCTATAAACTTTCATTAAAAGACACAAAAGTTATATACATAACCCTTTTGAATTATGGTGGGGATTAGTGAAAATTAACTTATGACAACCTCATGTCTATAAACTGATAGCTTATCTGGAAAAGGAAAAAACGCATTTAACTTTAAATGTCAGTGGAATCAGAATGTCTTTGTGTCTTTTGTTTTGGTCCATTTGTCACTTTACATACAATGTAAAGGGCAACAGACATTTATACATTTCTATAATTATATACAGTATAAAAAACAAAGAGGGCGAGCGAGAAAGAGACACAGAGAGAGAGGTAGAGTTGTCAGTGGAAAACAGAGGCACGGGTGACTGGAGTGGACTGCATGCACCTCTTTGGAAATCATTCAGGCAGATGATAGGATTGTTGACAGTGAACTGCATATCGTTAACCCTATATTAACTTGGAAAGGCAGAGGTTGGCCTTTTATTATTCCCTCACTGCTTGGGCTTAAGTAGGCCACACACACACACACAAACACTCCAGGAGAAGGTATTGTCACTGCACCGGAGCACGTCACCTTTCAGCAGCTATGACAGCCCAACCTGAAGAGTCGCATGCATACAAAGCTTTTAGTCTAACACACACACACACACACACACACATGCACACACACACACACACACATTTAGTGCTGCCTAAAGCACACTTTCCTTTCCTCTTCAAGTCAAGCACTCCCCTGCTACATCTCCATCTCTCACAGACAAGACATTTACATCAACACTGACACAAATTTAAACATCCTCTCTTTCTGTATAAAACACACTCGCTTTCATTCTTACTGTCACACACACACGCACACACACACACACACACACACACACACACACACTGGGCTCTCCACAGTCTCATAGCCTTTAATTGCCTCACAATAGGACTGCAGTCCGGACAGGATTACTCCAACAATGGCCGTTTCAGCCAGTTAAGATTTCTCTCTCCCCACTGATGGAGAGAATGGCTCACTGCAACCGATCCAGCTAATCCACCAATGTAATACATACTGCTTTCACTCCTCTGTCTCTCTCTCTTTCTCTCTTTCTTTCCCTTGCTTCCCTTTTTCCCCTATCCAATTTCTACTGCTTTAACATGTCATTGTTATTTTTATTCTGCTTTGTTTATTTACACCATTTGAGCAGCTAACTGCTCAGTGCATGAACTTTCACAATGAACAGAACTACCTGGTGATGCCACAGCCATCTGTGGCTGGAAGTCAAAAAGAGTATAAATGGCCGTGCTCTCTCTGGGTGGGTAGGATGACCCTCCTTTCCTCCATCTCCCATCACTCGGCACAATGATAAGAAAGGTGTGTGTCCATTAGCTGACAAAACAGAACTGGCACACAGCGTTCTTCTTTAAGCGTGCTGAGCTGTACATATATATTGCCTTTGCCATTCTGGAGAGATGCAGAGGGAACCAGTGGAAGTGTATGCATGCCTTCACTGTCCTAACCTGGCAGCACTGTGTGATAGGGGGAGACCTAGCTAGTGAGCAGAAACTGGTAATGACTAGTTTAGGGAGAATATTTGATAAATATTAAAAATATCAAAACATCAGAAATGACTGGGAATCTTGTTACATAAATTTTCTTTAAAGTTGTCAAAAAAGAAGCATGCAGGCATGTTTTTAGTGTAATTATAGAGGGTAAATATTTATAGTAGAGGTTATGAAAACTGTTGTGTATGTAGTGTCGTTCACCACAGAGTCACACGCTAAGATTTCCAGGACAAAAAAAGGATCAAAGTGAATCTGAGAAGGAACATGTGACATCACTTCTTGTTCTACTTTTATCGAAACAGAAGGTCTCTTTCTTGCAGGTCACTTGTGGCCAGCGCCACAGTGTAACAGCGCGGGGCAGCAGCCAAGGACGTCCATAAAATATTTAGATGCGGGTGGGTGGGGGGAGGGTGGGATACACAGTGACCCACTTTTCCGTTGTAGGTTTCACGTTCATCTCCAAAAACGTCCTACTGCTCCTGCTGCACAAATCCAGATGTTGCACGTATCAAAAAACGAGGCCCGCCAGCAGGGTCGAAGGTCATGAGGAGGCGCAAAGCCGCCGGACTCCCACGGTCAGCGCGGGAACTCTGGACTCCCCCAGATTCCGAAATCACTGTTTGGGTGTATCCATAGCAATGAAGGCATCGGCCGCCCTGTTCCCAGGGAGATAGAACAACGGCTCTACCCGCTACTGTACAGCTTACTGAGCTTCTGTTACTTACAACAGAGAGAGAGAGAGAGAGAGAGAGAGAGAGAGAGAGAGAGAGAGAGAAAGAGGGGATTCTGATAGAGATGAAACAGGAGGTAGTGAAAAGGAGAGCTAAAGGGCTGCTATTAGATGTCAGTGGCCTTTGTGTCCGTGTCAATAGGAGCAGATTAAAGTATTTGAAATAATCTTACTGGGGCATTAAAAGGGCTCTGGAAGCAGGAGAAAGGAAGGCATGGACTGTGAAGCAGGACCAGCCATGTTCTGTAAGAATGAATACTTACCGTCTCTCTCTTTCTCTCTCTCTCTCTCACACACACACTCTTTCTCTTTCTCTCTCTTGCTCTGTGTTCTAACTCTTCCCCTCTTCTCTGTATCTCTCTCTTCCCTCACTGTATATTTAAGTCTCTCACAATCTTTTCTACATCTCTCACCCTTTTCATTCTCTCTCCCTCTATATGTACCTCTTTAATTCTCACTCTTCTGTCTTTTTGCCTCTCGTTTACTCTTCCTATCTCTTTTGCTTTCACTATCTATTCTGCATCTCTTGGACTCTCTATCTTGCTTTCTTCTTTTTTACTCTCACTCTTGTCGTTCTCTTACTCTATTATTCTCTTCTCTCTCTCTCTCTGTCTTTCTCTTTTACTCTTTTACTTTCTCGCCTCTATCTCTGTCTTTTACTCCCATTCTGTCCCATTCTCTCTTCCATTGCTCTCTCATTTTATCTTTCATCTCCTTCTTCTTTCAGTCTCTTGTTCCATCCCTCTCTGTCTCTTAAGCGCAAAGTAAAGCGGAAATGCAAATTAATAACAGGCTAATATCATATCAGACTTAAACTAACCTACATTCTCCACTACAGTGAGGGTAAGATTTGTTCTTTTAACAATCTAATAAGGCATTGTTAGTTGGCTTTATTTTTTCAACATTCCTCCGGTTTTACTGGAGCGGCCTGTTGCGGTGTCTTATGAGAGGAACCTAATTAGGAAATCACTCTCATTACTCTTCCAGAGGAATTAGCGCTAGCCTGGCTAATTACTGCTGTAAAACCTAATCAGCTCTTTGAAACAAGAGCACGCTAATGAGCTCTTATTTATTCAACTAAAGAACTTCAAGGGGAGACAGAGGCTTGAAATCATATTTTTGATGCATTGTGCGTGTGTGTGCGTGCGTATGCGTATGTGTGAATATGAGTATGTGTGTGTGTGCGTGTGTGTGTGCATGCATGTGAGTGTGTGTGACTGATTCTGAATCCCAGAATTTTTAGCACTGCCAAGAAAATATTAGTCAAAAATGTGAGCACCAGTAAATTCTGTTTTTATCATTTCCATCTCTCTCTCTTTCACTTCCTTTCTCTTTTTATACGACCTATTTTCCTGTCCTGGAGAGTCACATGACGGAAGAGGGGAAACTGTTGTTTAATTCCTTTTTCTCTCTCACCGTCAATTAATGATGCCCTCACACCTGAGACCAGGGGCAGCCATGTTAGGCCGGGGCACAGCTGGGGAACAGACACACACACACACACACACACACACACACACACACACACACACACACACGCACACACAAGCGCACACACACACAAACACCTACACTCTCATACCAATGAGCTCTGCCTGAGCACAGACCAGCAATTGTCATCAGCTACTGCAAAAGACTCCAAAGAGCAAATCAGATGGAGAGCATTTTACACAGTCATTTACAAAGGCAGTATAACAGAAGTGAATAGGAAAGACACTTCTCCAACTCTATAAACTCTATGAGAAACTGTGTGAAAACGTCTACATTTAGAATGTAAAATAGTTTTAAAATGATATTTATTTTATATGAACGTGAAAAGCCACACTCTTCAAATAGACCCAGAGTACTATCAATTTAACGCTAGCATTGTGGAAAATTCATTGTCCTTTCCAATTTGCCAGTTTCAATTAGCTATAGCAACATAATACAGACTGGAAGCATGGTATTTTTGTTTTTACCCCAAATTCTCTTTAATTGGCAAGTCTTTGCAACCTGCTAATTAGATCTCTGTGACTCATTAAAAATACACAACTGTTTTAAAGACTCTGTTGTAAATATTTACTTGCTATACTAATGATACACATGGTGCTTTAGCATATCCATATCACGACAGTCTACAACCAAGTTTGTTTATTGCCAACACTATCTGCTGTTTAGGATTCCCCCCATCTATCTCTATAGGAAGCAATTATAGGAAGATGCAACATCAACAGACAACTCAACATGATTGGAGGTGAATGCTCACTACTCATAGTGGAGAGCAAGGGCCATTGTATCCACTCAGAGGGAATAAACCAATTATACTCTTTTGAACTCCCAGTCACAGATGGATGTGGCATCAAACTCATGATCTCTTGGGCTAACGCCTAGATGATAGCCACTTTTGTGCACCTGGCAGCTTTGCTTTTTAAACTAGCCTTAACTGACTTCGCTGAATGGGACTGCTGTTAATGTTCTGTCAAAAGCTTCTCAAACTTAGCAACAGCCCCCACAATTAAATCTGGGTGGAGGATGGATAGATGGATATATGGATATAATGTTATGCTCAGAAATTAAAGGGTTAAGAAAAGTGGTTAGCGATGGGCAGAGTGAGTGTGTGTTGGGTGGAGGTGAAGCCACGTGGCATAGTGGGGGTGCAGCTGTCTCTGAGAGCTGTGAAGCGTTCTGGTCCAGTGAAGCAGAAACGAGCTCACCCCACACACACACACACACAGCAGCCAGGTAGAACTGCCTTCACACAAACACACAAAGACACACACACACAAACACACTGCTGCCGACAGAACCCCAGCAAACTTACAACAGCTGTGTTCATCTGATAGCATAGGTCAGTGACTCATTAACACGTTCACACACATGTACACACACAACTTATCCCCATACTGACAACCATCCTTGAAAACGAAAACCGTCTTCACAATATCCCCTTTAATCTGCAGCTGCTTTCAAATCCACAATCGATTATTATTGTCTATATTTTCACCTCCTTTCTGAGCGTCAGAATAAAGAACACGAACAGGAGACACACACCACTGCATCTACAGGCCTCACACATACTTAGCTCATCCATACCACTGGTTTCATTTTCAGCAGCACTCACAGCAGCAATTCTTAACTCGTCTGTAAACAAACGCCTCTTTTTCCCACACAAATCAAAAGACACTTTCTTCTGTGTCTCTTCTACTGCTGCTGAGTGCTTTGAACTGCTGCCTTTGATTGGTGGACGCTTTCTGCTAAAAGCAGCAGAGAGTGTGTGGAGGTACAGAAGCATGTGTTCAGTGGCTATAAGGGCTTCTATAACTTACTATAACTGTGCTACTATAACTTACTGTGTAAGCATGTGTCTCAGTCCTGAACTGTAATAATGGCTTATGTGAATAAATATGACAGATATCTTTCTGCATTTCTACTCCATCTGAAGTCTACTAAAGAGAACAGCAGCTTTATCTTCTCAACAGACAGACAGAGCTCCTTCATCTCAGAGCATCTGAACATCTAAACATCCACACGACACAGGCACACCTACTTTGGTTTAGCTTCTTTCCCATAAATGCAGGCACATTGCTGAAAGGCAACAATGTATCAAATTTACTTTCAAATCAAATATTTGCATATGAAAAAAAATCTAATATGAATATAAAATAACTTAAGTCACTTTGCTTACTGGCAATAACTGTGTTGTAATAAATCTAATTCTATATTACAGTACTGTGCAAATGTCAGAGGACAACTTTTTCAACTTTTTCCTGTTTTTATTGCTCACAGAGAGCAAAACAATTCTATTTATGAAGGCACAAACACCAGCTCCACTGTAAGTGATGTGACATACATTTTGGGGTTGTATCCTGGTTGGCTAGTCAGATTTCAAGAGCGACACTGGCCACTGTAACCACCCCTTTAGAACTACACATGTCTTTATTGCAGCTTCCATTAGTTTCAGAAGACTTTCAGTTTCTCAAAGAAATCTGCAGGGACATTCTTCCACACTTCCAAAGTGTTTTCCAAATCTGAAACAAGAGTGGAGCTTGACGTTCTTCTGTTTATCCTATGCTGACACTTTTAGTGGTCTTGCATTGTATGGTAGATATTTCTTCATACACCTCTCTCTCTATACATATATATTTGTACTTATTTTGAGTTTCTTCTTCCTTGTGCAAATAGAGTGTAATATGATCTCCTCAGAAATGTCTCCTGAAAAATGAAGAACTGTAAAACTAATAGCTGTTTTGACTGGAAATTTAATTAATGATTTACTGTGTTCACAGTACTGTATACGTGAAAACTGACACACATGGTTAAATCAAGTACATTCATTGCATTATGGTCTTCAGTGGTCCCCAGCAAGACTGGCTAAACACCGCAGTTATGCCACACACATATGCCACACACATTAGACACATTACACACACACTCTCACAAAGTGTTAACCCGCTTCTTACCTGTCTATGATGACGGGGTCAGAGGGTGTTTCGTTACGGTTGCCACAACTCTTCTTGTCACAGCAGCGGCTGAAGAGAGAGGGGGAGCAAAAGAGAAAGAGAGAGAAAGAGAGAGAGGGAGAGAGAGAGAGAAAGGGTTAACTCAGGTACTGCTGTACATATGTCCGGGCTGACCTAAAGCCCATTCAACCGGTGAAGGTAGCAATTACAGGGCAACCCCCACGTCTGTACGATACACACATTTCATATGATATACTCCCCCCTTACACAGTGGCTCATCATTACTGCTAACAGCAGGCAGAAGCATGAAACAGGTGGTAGAAAAGAAACGGATGGTAGAGAGAGATGAGAGGAAGAATGTAAGAGCAGAGTCAAGAAGAGACATTTTTGCAATTAGACCATATTGCCCAAACTTTTGCATGTGACATCATATGTACATGCAGATATCACTGTGGTCATCGTCCATTTTTGGCAATGTGCCAGACTTGGTTAATGACAGCTAGTGATAAAAGGAATGCAGGGCAGATGTGTGGTTACATTAATGACAGATAGTACTAGAGGTCACTCATACAGGCAATTGTGAACCACCAAGATGGATCAGAGCTGAGTGAAAACACTGAAATGCAGTGAAAATAGTGACAAATGCGTGCTTGCTATTCAAATAGCTCTGGAACAGGCATCAGTGTATGTACATGTGATGCTGAAACAGAGAGAGAGAGAGAGAGAGAAGGAGAGAGGAGTGATATAAGAAAAGTGAGGTGTCTTTCTGTGTTCTTGGTGGGTGGGGGTTGGTGTGGAGCAGCAGGTGGGGCAGTGGGCTCACGTTTCTCCGCACAGATGGCAGAGGGGCCAGCAAGAGAGAGGCGCACCGGAGGCGTCATGCGATAGCAGCAGCATTGTGAGCCCCAAACAGTGCATGAGAAGGGCTATAGGCCTGATGACTCTGATAATGCAGTCCTGGTCTGACCCTGCCTGGCCTCCAGGACGCCTGACTCTCCCACATTCACACAGAAAGAGTTCAGGTGTCCCTTGTCCCAGCTTAAACAGACATTCATTATATGACAATAACAACAGAGACTGAATTACCTTTAACTATTTAAAGTCTTGGCATACTATTATCAGTAACTAGGGCTCAGAGGGCTGAATCTATTTATCTGGGCATTGAATGATTGTTTACTCAACATACAAATATTCGAATACATGTTAAAAAAAATGAATATAACAGATATATTTATTTTCCTGTGTTACCTTAACCATTTCCAACCCTCTCTAAAGGCAGTCCAGTGTTTGTAATTACCATCCAATGGGAAGTTTGACTAATCAATACTCTGCTTACTTGACACAGAGTTAACAACAGTCCTCATTGCAACCAATCCTCACAATAACTGTTTTGAAAGAAAGACACTTGTATTTGTTTCGTTTTATGCACATCATCACTTTCTTAGGTGAAAAGACCACTTGTAAGATGAGTCCTCACCATCTTCCAGACTTGCACCTATTAGCTGTAGTTTTAGCTCATTAGCTCATCTGAGGCACTCATTACTCATCCACTATGAAAACTCTACATTTTTTAATACTACTAATATGTCCTGTTACATTTTTGTGCACCACTGGTAAACCTACAGCCCTATATTAATATCAGCATGTATCATGTATATATTTTTTCTTTACTTGAGGTTAAGTTACCATTACAGGTAATCAAATAGCAAAATTAGTTGTAATGAACATCGCTACTACAAAGTAGCTGGTATCAGAGTAATAAAGTGTGGGTCCACATATGGACCCTAAGGCTTAAAAGTAAAGGTTCTTCACACTCACAAACCCCTTTCAAACACATTGGTTGTTCTATAACATCACATTAGCAACATTTTGCGGGACATTTATTCTGAGAGCATGGTTTAATGGGATAAATGTTGCTTGAATCTATTCTGTTATACAATGTTTTTCTAAGCAAATTCACAAGTTTTAAACAGTTTTCTTTATTTGGGTTAGGACTTTTGCACCGTAATCACTGCTCAAGCTGAGTGTGTGTCTTCGGGCCAGTTTAGAGTCATCAGCGGAGCTGGTCCCACTTTGCGTCCTACTGTTACACTTCTGTGACCGCCTTCCCTCGCCCTCTCTTTTCATCCCTCCACATCTCTTTTCTTTCTCTCTTTCCTGTTCTCCTCTGAGTGCACTCATGTCTTTAGCGCTGTTCTCTCAGAACTGGGTCACGTCGAGGTCCCACTGGATCACTGAAGCAAAGCATGCTGGGAAAATAGAGGAAAGTGGGAGGGAGGTGGGCACAGACTGATGTGACTTTCCACCATCCAAATAATCCAATCATCAGCCAGCACCCATGGGAGCCAAAATCAGAACCCTCCACACCCACTCTACCAATGTACAACCCCGGACTCCCCCCAACCCACCTCCACAAAAAAGTATGCTAATTAGTCCATGCATGCTGCGGCTTTGTTTGGGGATTTTTTTCTCTGTGCTCCATCCCAGCGGAACCCCGCGCGCTGTATCTTTAATCTCAAGTGTTTCCTCCTGCTGCGGCATTTGAAGAAATTAAATCTAAATTGCAGCGCATAATTACCAGGATGTGGCCCTCTGCTGATGCTATTAAAGCCGAACCACCCCGAAAACCTGCACTCAGATCTATTACTGCACAAGTGCCCTCCACTTGCTCTGCAAATGCCTCCCAAGAAAAAAAAAAAAAAAAAAAACAATGGATCTTTCTAATTGTGACCACCAGGCTTGCATGTAGTTTACAGTAGGTGACAAAAAGGGTTCTTTGAAGCGATGCTATAAAGGACCCACTTTTGGTTCATTAAAGCACCTGTAAATAGATGCTTCTTTAGACAACCGGTTTTGTAAATGTGACGTGTGAGTGCAAAGAACCTTTTTCAAGTTTACAGAACCTCCATGTAATGTAAAGGTTCTATATCATTTTTTCTATGACAGTTTGAGCAAACAAAGAATCATTTAGAAACCATTACTTTCAAAAATGCAGAGTAGTCCACACAGATCAACACTGTTCAAAATAAATAAACATATTCAAACACACGCTCATCAATCAGTGTTTCTGAGGGAAGAACGTGGTGCTACATCGTAAAGATTGCACTGTTGCTTTTGAGTGATCGTTTCTTGTTTTGCTTGTCAGTGGTGTTGGATGGGAAAAGGCGCTGCGCCTCTGTCCCGCGCCGTGCAGTGCCATATGGCTAATGGCAAACGCGTGCGGCAATTAACAGGCCTGATTAATGAAGAACAGCCTAATCGCAGACTGGTAATTGCACCTCTATCGTGCTGCAGGCTCAGCAGAGGAGGCCGGCAGCAGACGGAGAAGAGAGAGAGAGAGGAAGAGAGAGACATGAGGCTGTTTACACATTTTGTCATCTTACAACTGTCTCTCTTCCTTTTTGGCTTCTTTGGAGACACTCTTTGGAGTGGAACCCAATAGAGACAAATGAGGAGGCCCTCTTTGTGTGTGTGTGTGTGTGTGTGTGTGTGTGTGTGTGTACGTTTGTGCTTCCATGCCTTGCTGGACGCATTTGCTGGACCTTATAGACTGTCTCCTAATACTCAAGATTCAGATGTGTGCTACTTTATGTGAAAGTCTGTGATCAAAGAGAGAGTCTTTAGAAAAAGTGTGTGATACTGTGCCATAATACAGAGTAATGCAATTGGCCTTTTTCACAGAGAAGAAAAGAAAACAATTACAACAATATACATGTTCTGGGCTGGACCTAAATATTAGACTGTTCGTCGGGAAGGTATTTGGTTTTTACTTTTAGGATTCAGATATTTATTTTTCAGCTAATTGTAGGCTATCAATAAAGATGAGCTGCAAAATATTTTCTCCTCCATGTTTCTTGGGAGAATGCATAATGCAGCTTCATTTTTACTTTGTTGAAAACTGTGCCAAACAGCGAGAAGAAACAGCCTCTCACTGACAGATAAAATCACAGCCCTCTGCTCTACTCCAGAAAACCATCTGAATTCAGGCTCTTCAACATAACAGTCTGAATGAACCTAAAACAGCCCAACATAAAAATTTCTTCTCTTTAAAACTACCAACCAGTATGGCGACATTACAATACATTTTGTCAGCACATTCTTGTACTCTGTAAAGTGCTGATTAACCTACTGTGCTATTAACAACTAGCTTGCTGCTAAGAAAAGGCTAGCAGGCCTGGTACAAGGAGCGAAACTGTCCTGTAAGCGCGGCTGTGCTTCATGATGAAAACAGCTAGTGGCCCGAGTTGGATTGGAACAGACATTACATAAGGAGAAACCACTGTACTACAAATCGGAGATATGTCTTTCTCAGTCACAAAAAAGGTAATCGGGACAGTGTGACAATGTGTACAGTACTGGGGAAAAGTCAGAGAACAACCGGTCATTTAATTGTTAAGTAATCGCTAAAAGGTTTCAAAACAAAAATGCAAAAATGTTACTGGCGTTCTCAGAACAGTCTAGACCTCAACATCACTGAATGTGTTTTGTATTATTTTGATGCAATGTACTTTGAAGAAGGATGAAAACAAGTCTTCCAAAAATTAACAAAATCTGTACTAATTCAAAAGACACACTTAATACCAAAACTGTCTGATATTCCATAGTTGTTGAGGCTTTCAGTTAAGTAACATAAATATAAGTTTTCAGCTCTTCCTGACACTGAGAAATTAGTCATTATATATATATATATATATATATATATATATATATATATATATATGCATGTATAAACCGAC
>CM067485.1:17491079-17506368 GCA_034552555.1 Semaprochilodus insignis | reverse complement strand
TATATGCATGTATAAACCGACAGAGAGACAGAAGGGGGGAAGGAAGAGGGAAAAAAGAGTGGGTTCCTGCTTGCCTGCACATATTTCATTGTCAAAACCCAACGCAAACTGCATTCATTAACGGCCGAATAACAAGAAGATTCTTATTGAGAAATGAGTTTTTCCTTGTCCTAATTAACCAAGCATCAGTGGGATATTTTTAGGAGAAAAACTGTTCAAATGCTCCCCTCTTCGGCTCGAAATAGATGAGAGCCCATCTCCACAACCCAGTTTTAAGCGCAAGGAATTCATCTTTTGATTTTAATTAAAGGTGCATGGCTTTCTCTCCCTTTGCTCTCCTCCCAGAACAGAGAGGATGACCTGGATAGAGAGAGAGAGAGAGAGAGAGAAAGAGAGAGAGAGAGAGAGAGAGAGAGAGAAAGGGAAAACGGAGGAGGCGATACTGCATCTAAACTCGCCTGTACGAGGGTGTATTCTCCCTCCATTCCTCATCCTCCTTTCTCGACCCATTCCTCATTCTAGAGGTGACTCGCAAAATGTACTTTTCTCGGGTATTTTTTTGCCCTCGCTGAAAAGAGGCGATGCATTAAATTTACTTGATTCAAATGTGTGCATCATTTCCACATGAATAAAATATATTACATCAACACAATGTTGTTTTTCTGTTTACTCACTTTTTCTGCAGTAGTTGCATAGACGTAATGTTGTAACATTTTATTCATGTGGAAATAGTAAACAACTTTATTCCTGTGAAATAAGACATCCTTTATTTCTGTTTACAACAGGAAGAAATAAGCATGCCCATCAGTGGAATGCTAAAACAACAGTCCTCCAAAATAAGCATCTGTGACTGGCATTTTGGCGTCTTCTTAGATGGAGCTGCATCTTTGATGAAGGGGAAGTTCTAAACGTTGCCTGTGAAGAGAGGCCTGCCAGATTCTACTGATTCTACTGATTGGAAACATGCTACCAGACTTTATCTGACCCTGTTTACAATCATGATAAATGATTGGAATATGCCTCGTAGGATACTGTAACTGGAGCTAAAGGGAAAGAGGACGCAACTTTATATGCCTTTATATGCCTCTCTGATAGAGGTAAATAAACTCATAATACACTAACTGATGTCGCTGAATAAAAATATGAGTTTGAGCTTATCCGATGATCTGTAATTGGGCCCAACTAAAGCCCTGCGTATATGAAGGACATGTTGTGTGGTTTGCTTGGCTCTCTAGCTTTCTCCCACTGAGTAGTGGGTCCAGTGTGTGGCAGTGGAGCTTCAGTGTACAGGAGGGAGAGAGAGTGAGAGAGAGTTCCAGCAGCACAGACCAACACTAACACTGGCTCCAGAGTGACAAGGCAGTGCCAAATGCTCAGACGAGCCAAAGCAAAGCCCACAGGTTCAAGAGCCTGATTGTGTAATGTGATTGAGTGAGTGTGAAAGAGAGAGAGGAGGTGTCTCAGAATGTGTGTGGTAAACGTGTAAACTACTGTTTTAAAATTTGAAATCACTTTGCATATTAACAATTCATTAATAGTTTACAAAATACAGATCACGTCTACTGCTGTGTCCAGTAAAAAAAAACTTTCTCTACTATTCTTTTTCCCGTATCTTACTCATCACATTTTTCTGTTACATGTGTGAAAGCTATTTTTGCAAAAAATGGCTGCAGATCTGAAGACATCAACAGGTAAAGAAGTTTTTACTTATAAAAGGAAATAGACAAAAAAGATGATGAAGAAAATGAAGACATTTTCAAATTAAAGATGATGCTGTTGTAGTTGGGATTACTTGGATTTTGAGAAGCAGAAAATACAGCCAACTTCTAAGAAGCAGAAGTGAAAGAAGTGGAACTTTGGGAGTGTGGGAAAATATCCTTGCAGTTTCTTTTAAAAACATGAAGCACGTTTTTTGAACATTGAAAAATATATATTATATTTAACTGAAGTTATTAAATGGCCATTTTGCCTGAAGACTAAATAAATTAATGGAGATCCCTGACTTTTGCACAGAATTGTACACTAGGTTATTGTACTGCTCTTTGCAAACTATTAGAAATGTGTGAAATTGCTCAGTATCAGCATCATATTAGACACACTTGTTACATATGCCTGCAATAAAAGGGTTTTATATTTTATGATAAACAGTGATTCCAAACTTTAAAACAGCAGTACAGGTCCTCTCAAAGTGTGTGCGTGGGTGTGTGTCTTACCTGCACATGATCTCGTGTGTTAGCAGCACTCGGCACATCTCTGGATTCTTGTCTTGACCTTCATAAATGATAGGCTGTGGGGGAAAATAAGAAAGAAAAAAGCATTGTTAAGGTATTGTTAAGATTTTCCCATTCTGATGTGAACTCTGGTATGGACATGGTGCTGGAGAATATGCAGGAAGGTTCATGACTAACTATAAAAAAATCACACTTTGGGAAGAAATGGAATTGTACTGGCACCATTTAGCCCCAAACCAAAACATTACATGAAACATCACACGGAGCACAAAACCGCATCTCTCCACGCTCTCTTTTTCTCTCTCACGCCCACGCGCACACTCTCATACACTGGGCTTACTCTTCGGAGCTTAATGTGAACCTTATTCCATCTGGCAGAAGGCTTTTGCTGAATGACCACACGTGTCATGGGAATGATCTGGAGTGTTCCAGTGCTGCTGGCCCAGGACACTGTGTTCTGCCTGCTCTCTATACACCCCACAGCACAGAATTACAGAGACCTCAGTTTATTACAGTCAATCAATCAATCGCAGTACGCTGGTGCACTGTGGGAAGGCCCAACTATGAAACTGGACACAGGGTGGTCCTTTCCTGGCCATGCCAAGCTCCAAGTGGCCCATTTAATGCCCACTTTACCATGGCTATGAAAAACCTCTTCAGACTGAGAGGGGCCAAAGTAACTATAATGACCACGCTCCTAACCAGTGTCCATGTTTCAGTTACCTACATTCTACTCTAAGGGTTTTAAGCGTAGCGTCTTAACAGGTCTGCATGTCTCTGCACAGCTTAATTTCTTGCTCTTGTATCTATACTAGTGTTTGGTTAGTTTTCAATAATATGAATAATATAATCCAGAATGAAGCAGATTAGAGTAGATTATAAAACAACTGGGAAAGACCCAGAATGTCTTATATTTTAAATTATATAACTTGACCAAAAATAGATTATTGTAGTATACTGTATAATTTATCTTTATTTATCATATTGTTTCTGATGTGTTTGAAATGTTGAATAAACAATTTATTCCAAATATCCTTTGGTGTATAACTTATATAACAATACTAACTATATTTTACATTACATATTCCAATTTTTTAGACCATAGTATACATAAAGGGTAAATTAGTTTCATAGTAATTACAAAATCATTTGCAGTATTTACAGAATAAGGTTAACAACCGAATAATAAGACAAATAAAGAGTGTAACCTTTAAAGGAGAACTCCAGTGTGGTCTCTCTGCACAGACACTTAAACATCTTCCCATTGTCTCCTATTTTGAGTGAACAGGTTTTCTATACAGTACAGGGAAATGAGTGTTAATGCTAATCAATCATTTGCTACAGTTGTGGCAGACAGAGATTAGGCTGAAAACTACTAGCCTACCCCTTTGGCCAGCATGAATACATGTTGTTCTATAGTCCTAATTAATGCACTGCTTGGTATCAGTCCATGCCAGAGGAAGTTTAAGTCATTTTCAGAAGAACATATTTGAGACACAAATTGTTGGCAATATCTCACCACGCTGTTCTCATTAAGTCCAATTAAAAGCAAGCTTTGAAAGTCCAAAGTGCTTGGCGCTCGATACAGATTGCTGTCTTACTGCGTCATGGCAGAGCAACTTGTGTCATAGCAGCCACCCTACACAGGCATCTGGGAAGAGTTTCAGCTTGACAGGAAAATACACTGGAATATTGTCTAATAATTTTGCCACACAGAGAATGTTGTTCAGGCCCCAAAAAATGTGCACCACACCCTGCTCTCAATGTCATGAATCACAGCAAGCGAAAGTGAGAGAAAGAGAGTGAGAGAGATTCTGTCATTGTTTTAGTGTACAAATCTGTACATCAGTGTAGGGCTGAAAGATCATCCATTTAAACTGCATGTTAAATAAGGCGATTTTCAAATTGCATGTTTGCTTTTCAACATTGCTACCTTAGCAGATTTTAAGTGGGAAAATTAATAACATTTAGCTAATAACACGTAGCTGTTGAACTGCCTGTACATACGTTAGACCAATCATAAGTTAGACCAAGTCATGAAACTGGTTACGTGACAACACATTTACAACTAACTGGCAGTCTGCCACACTACGCTCAGTCATTCAAGCCATGGACATGCTTTTCAAAAAAGGCCTAATTTTTATAGAAATAAGCACAATTGTAATCGCTGTGGCCAGAAAAATCACACAGTTAACAATAATTTTGCCCAAATAATTCACCTGGACATGGAAGAGTCTGGCAGTATTTATCACCCAGTGTATCCTTTTAAAGGAGAATTGGACAAAATCTTTTAAACATATGCGCAATTCAATAATCAAGATACAGATAAACAGTCATTCAGAGCAGTTTGATGTGAAATGGTCCATTCTAGAGGAAATTTCAAAGTTAGAAGTGTACACAGTAATGGTGATTGAAACCAGACATCTAAAAAGTTTCTAAAATCACCCTCACATAAATATATTATTTGAAATTGTTATCACACTGCCTAAGACACTGTTACAATGACACACAAAAAAACTATTCTATTTTTGTCATTATTACATATAAAATACCCAACACATACAGGACACATTCACCAATCATTCTGGACTGTAAAATGTGTATATTTGTGTTGTAGACGCTGCGACCCCTGGTCCCTATCACCACCACTGGAAAGACATTTGAGTTAGAACATTTGTCTCCAGCATGTGATCTCTGAATGCCCTTTGTTTACATCTCGATGAATGCGTTATGCAGAAACCTGAAAATAATTTATATTCTGTTTTAGGTAAATGTATCTAAATTCACCTAATGTGGAATTGCTTCCTCTAAAATGTGGCAAAGTGTGCATGTTTGTGTGTGTGTGTTTGTGAGCTTGTATGTAAGCGTTAGCATGTGTGTGTGTGTGTGTGTGTGTGTGTGTGTGTGGCGAGCAGTTGGGCTGCCAGACTGGAGCATAGCGAGCCATCTGGCCAAGTCAACATTTCATCCAAAAAAACCTCAGCTTTGTTTCCACCCTCATTCCACACAACATGTCCTCCACAGCCGTGAATCACTTACTCTAGCCCAAACATACACACACATACACATACACATACACATACACACACACACACACACACACCACACACAAACAGTGCAAGCTATTACAGCATCCACATACAAACACACATACACACAGAGAAAACAACTGACAGTGGTTAACTAGGAATGGTCCCAGTCACAAGTGCACAAGCCTTTTAGATTACCCACAAACACTTGTTTGAAAAATAAAAAAACAGGCCATAAATTCTGCAATTCTTCATTTTCAAACAAGTTTAATCTGTGTGACTTTTTCTGTGGAGCTTCACTGTGGCTGGAGGACCGTGGTGATCAGCAGCATGTGTTTGTTTGGTTTCCCTCATTGCGGAAATAAGGGTCAAGGTCCTCTAAAACTGTGCAAGCATGCATCACTGTCTGAGCCCACAGCTTTGACCCCCAGGCTGGGAGAAAGAGAGAATCAGAGAGGAAGAAAGAAGAGAGAGAAAAAAAGATAGAGAATGACAAATAAAGAGTAGAAACAGAGAGTGAGAAAGTGAATAAGTGTGGACAGAGAAGGGAGCAGAAGAGAGGAAGAAGGAGAAAGACTGAGGTAGAGGTAGGAAAAGAGGGAGAGAGTGAAAAAAGAATAAAAAGAAGAAAGAGAAAGTGAGAGGAAGTGGTTAAAGAAAGAAAGAAAGAAAGAACACTGCCACACAGACATGTCCTCTGCTCTGCCACAGAGTTATTTCATATGTGAGGTCCTCCATTTATCACACAAACTGCATCTACTGAATAACAGCAGGCAGTGCATATAGTACTCTACTGGCTAAAACAGCTCCTAAAATAGTTCTGCACGTTTTCCTCTGAGGTCCTGCACAGGCCACCAAAACAATGGCTGTATAACCTTCTGCAGGTGCAAGCAAGAGTGTAGAGAGCTTTGCGGACAGACGACTTCTCGTTCACCTCACTGACAGCATCACTAACACTCTGACTTACCGCCAACCTGCTGTTAAGGGTGTTACATCACTACAATGCAGCATCTAAATAATCTCTGTAATTGTTCGTTTTTATAATTTGTTTCTGTGTGTTTATATACCAAAACAGCTGTAATGACCATTTTACAAACTCTCTTTATGCCTTAAAATTAGACAGGCAGTTTTTGTTACTGTGTGCTTTAAAGACTGATATATGTAAATAAAGTTTTTTGTTTTTCAAAAAACTGTGCAGGCTGAAACACTCCTTATAGTTTCAATGTGAAGAGACGGGGCTAACCTTTGTGACATCACAAAACCAATGTACTAATGTTTTGCTGTTTAGTTTACGTATATGGGCTGTATGGTCTGGATAGTAAATGCTACATTTACAATCCATGCATCCTTTTTCCTTATCATTTTTTTTTAACATACTCATATTCTTTAGTTGATTTTATTTTATTGTGAGCTCAGAAGCCAAATTGGGTTATCACATTGAAATAGGTTTAAAAAGAGAACCACAGTGCACAGTATGCATTTTATTACATACATGCATATTTCTATTTTAGACATTGGTCAAAACACATAACCCCTTCCTAAACACACACACACAAACACATACATATAAACCTTTTCTCTTTGTCAAGAAGCAGCTGTAATTACCCTGTTCTTTGGAGACCTGTAAGTGTGTGTGCCTAAATATTTGCATATGAGTGGTATTAAGTCTTTAGGTGGCCACACGCCAAGCACAGAGGGCAGCATTCATGCCCTATCTGACATCATCAGGGGCTCCAAACAGTTCCTGATTGCAGGAAATGTCTAATACAGGAGATTTGTGTCACTTTGTTGCGTTTTTGTTGACTTTGGGGAAGTGTTTCTGGCATCCAAACGTGACATCGGCACACTCGCAAATGCTCTGCACTGTAATGAATGGAAACAGGAGTGTAGTAGCCTATCTGAGGAGAGAAGGACTAGTAAGAGACATTTCCTCAGAGAGAGGGCACTTTAACTCCCTTTCTGGAAGCTCTGCCTTTAGCTCAGTATAGAAGACTTAAACACACACAGGTTGGTTTTACTACAATGTCAGGATGTGGGACATGTGTTATATGTAATATAGCTTATATATTTTTGCTGTTGTTTAAAAAACAGGTCCCACATTGACAAAGGTTAATTATGTTAATGAACATTAATGTAAGGAGCATTTCTGAGCATTACCGTTGGTCCATTCATTATTATATAATGTATAGTACTACATATAATACTGTTATTACAGTTATGTTTTTCTAACTGAATTTTCGAAACCCCAGTCCTTAACCCAGTTCAAACTTTAAGCGCAGTAACAAAAAAGAAATGCCCTTTCAAATGAAAGATGGAGCTATTATTAAAAGCATTTAACAAAGTTAAATGCTGTAAAGATACCACAGGCTGACCTTGCTTTTCTGTTTTTCCCACAAAGCCAGGACATTTTTTGTCCTGAAAATATACAAAAACAATCACATCCACACACAAACACACACTTACTCTTACAGACATGCATGAGCAACAGGGGAGTTGGAGTGTACCTGGCAGCTCCAGCCCAGAGCTGTGTGAACAAAGAGCTGCTTAAGGAAGGCCAGAGAGAGCATGAAACATGCATGACGGAGGCTCCTGTGTGAATTAGGCCCCTGACGCGGCTTTTAATACATATTTCATTCTGCACGAGCCATGCATCAGAGCTTGTTTGCGACCTGCCTCCGCCACCTTGAAGTGACAAGCGCATCTGAGGCATGTAAACAATCCACTATAAATACATGAAAACACATTTCCCTCTTTGTTAGTGTCACCGGCAAACGTGTCAGGCCTTGTGTGAGTGCAGTGAGTGTCTGCGTGCGATTCGCCCTTTGTTGTGCAGCTCAGCTGTTGTTTAGCAGCAAGACTGAGAGGAAGAGAGAGAGACAGAGAGAAAGTGAATATGTAGGACTCTACCATCTTCATCACATACATCTCACACTCAGGCATTGATCACAGTTATGGTCATCCTGACACCCAGCACTTTACCTAGCTGGCTGAGAGTGTGCATGTGAGAGTGAATTAAGTCAAGATGTGGTACAGCGTGTCTCAGAGAAGAGCAAACCGTTACCTGTCTTTGGACCCTGTGCAATACTACATAAAATCAGTGCATTGAATTTACTTGACTGCAATGTGTCAGTTACTTCTACATGAATAAAGTACTGCATTTTAATTGATTTCATTTTCAGTGCAAATAAAAAAAAAACAGAAACATATTTAACAGACAATAAGACAGACACCTCAACTACTAAATATAATGTCCTTTGCTTCAGTATTGAGTGTGCCTGACCTTGTGTTATAACAGCTTCCATTCCTTCCAAAAATTAAAAACGGTCTCTGATTTTTGCACAGTACTGCATGCCACCACTGCATGCGACCACGCAGTTATTGCTAGTTTTTGAGAGTAAAGTAATGTATTCTACTTATGTGGAAGAGAAACACACATTTGAATTAAGTAAGATAAGGCATTGCTTTGCTAAGTGGACTGTCCTGTGCTCCATTTACTTTCTATCATTATTTCCTCTTTTTCACTTCTTCTGTCATATCACTTTTTTTTCCACACAGCCCGTTCCCCAACTCCCACATGCGGTCTACACACACTTTCCACGTTACCAGTAAGTGAGTTCTCAGCACAGACTCCTCCAGTGCTAATGAGAAGTATGTGTTGAACAACTCCATAAACCTGCTCTGTAACAGTGGCGCACCGCTGGGCCAAAGCCAGCCTGCCAAGCCGCTTCTGTAGCTCTTCTGTACCATGTTATAGCCTTTTAATGGGAAATCTTAAACACGTTGTGAGTGCTCCTCACCATGGGTAGGCTCGCTTCTTACCACAGTGTGGTTTGGATAGAGCTGGGCATAATGAGTTTAACCCCTTAAAGCCTGGGCTTATTAGTTGCTATCTCAATGTTTAAGCTGGTTATTAGTGTACTGATCAATGTTTATAATAATACATGAATTCATACTGTCAAAGGGTTTTACTCATTAAACTGGAGGCTTATTGTTCAGTTATTAATATTAGGACCTGTTATTTAGTGGCTTTTGTGAATTATTTCCTAGTAAGTGGTGCACTGACCAGTTTAAGATCACATAAATTCATACTGGGTAAAATATTCGGTTGTTAATGACTGCACTGACCAGTCTCTATATGAACACATCCATTTATACTTGTTTAGGCTTTAACTCTTTAATCTCTAGGTATACTGAGCTTTAATCTCAATATTTATTCTTGAGTACCTTCTATGACATATTTGGTGAATTGGTGAATTAAGTGGTGAATTGGCCACTATCTGTATGACCACATGAATTCATACTGGTTTATGGTTTACTTCTTTACGTTCTAGACTTTGCACTCACTTTTTAATATTAAAATTAAAGTATTACTGTGTAACGTTTATTAATCATTTGGTCCTAAGTAGTGCATTGACCAGGATCTATATGATCACATTAATTCAATCTGGTTTAGGAATTAACACCTCTCTAAGTATCTCTAGGTAAATAATTCAGATTTTAATCCTAAAACCTACAGATTACAAATCTTATTATTTTTTATTAAATAACATTATGAATTTTTGGGTTCCACATTGACCAGTATCTGTATAACCAAATTAATTCACACTGGCACATGGGAAATTATTCAGCCATTAATATTAAGGTTTACCATTTGACAACTACTATAGATTATTTGGTAACTAATATGAAAGTTATGTAAGTATGACAGGGAGGAGCTGAACTGTGTGCCACATACAGGCATTTGCAGTTTAAAAGTTAGTCATAGACTCATGCTTGCTCTTTACATTCTACAATTTTGATTAAATAAGGAAAATAAAGCAAATGCTTTTAGTGGTGCCAGTGCCAAACTGTCTGTAGTTTAAATAGAAATTACATGCAATTGTATGTAAAACCATAGTGTTGGTGTGGATCAGCTCAAAGAAAGGTATGCTGGGAAATGTGATGAAAGGCTCTTTGTTGTGAACGTGGCCCAAGGGACTTCAGCCTCCACAACTCGGGGAGAGCAGAGCAGTGCTATATTATGCCAGCGTGTCCACTTGGATGCCAAACTACTCTCTCTCCCTCTCTCTCTTTCACTGACATCATTAACAGGTATTGCAGCGCCCTTTGCTGGGTCCACAGAAATAGCCCGTAAATCAAGCGATGAAATATGCGCTCGTAGGGGGACAGAGGCGGCAAGATAAACAGCTTTTTATTGAGGTGACGCTTTGAAAAAGTGGGCAGTGGGCCTGTCCTCCAGCAACCGTATTTACTCCTCTGGCATCACACCCCTGCCTTTCACCCACACGTATAAATCCACCTCACTCACACACAGCCCAATAGCCCTTCACAGTGACAGCCATCACCAGCATTATCAGCGTCACATAGCATCATGCATACATGGACCAACGCCTGTATACAGCTAATGAATTCTGCATATTTGAGCCTGCTATCTCAACATGAATAACAACATCATTAAACCTTCAGAATTTGAGAGCAAAAAAGTTTTAAGGTTAATTCCAAAGACCTACAGAACTCACACAAACATATACAGTTTGCTAGCATATTGAGGACCTAGCATTTACACAATGTTCAGACTGTTGCTCCCTGAGAGCTCCACAGGCTACGACACTGTACACTAACACCTGCTAATTACTTGACACCTTCAGGCACTTCACCTGGACACACTGCCTACACTTTTAAAATTTTAAAAAGCACTTTAGATCCTTGAAGAACCTTTCCTGGATGGCCTATTTTTGGAAATGAGATGAGAAAAAATGTTTTCAAAGTTTAAAGAATCTCTACATAGTGTGAAGATTCTATACCAATTAAAAGGTTTTTTTATAGAACCACACATTGCAGCTAATAAACCATTAAGGTTTTTTATACCTGCCAGATTCAGTGATGTGGTTACACATAAAGGATGGTTGTGATAAAGATACAAAAGCCTGGATAACTGCTGATAAAACAAAAGCACTGCTGTGCTATATCTGAATTAAAAGTTGCAGATTTCATCCCTGACACTTTTTCTCAGTTTCTCAGTGTAACCAAACGCTACAGTTAAAGACTGTACAATTATCATTTAAGTCCCCTTAAGACTGCATTTCATTACTGCAGCAATATAACTAAGATAACACACATGATATCACTACAAAATGGTGATTGTTAGTTAAACTAGTACATGCTGTTTTAGTTACTAGATTACACTACTGTAATGTGGCTAGTTTAGAAGGCAGCAGCTGGTGTGCTAACCAAGAAAAAAGAAAAAAAAGTTTGCTAAAAGTATGAACACACTACTCCAGCCTTGCTCAGTTTACACAGTATTCATGTTAACTTCCTGACAACAAGGTCTTAACATTTAAAACTCAATGGTTTAGCTTTAGCATGTCTTAGTGACCTGCTTGAGCATTATAATCCATCCAGACACAACTTTGTAGGAATACTCATAGCTCAACTGGTGGATTTTCTTACATAGCTCCTAAAAACTGGAATAACATTCTGGAGAACATTAGGAAAGCAAGATTCAAAAGCATATTTGTTAATGCAAGTTTGGTTTATGTTCTCCGATTGTAATTGTGCTGTTGTTTTCATTTTACGTAAACGCTTTTATCTTTTTGTAAGGTTATGTTAAGTAATGTTCCTCCAATGTAATGAAGGAAGACGTATCCGCCTTATTTTAATTTAACATTATGAACCGTGGATTTAACCGTAAGACTCTTGAGTCAACAACTACTATGAATTATTTATCAATTTCTATGAAATAATTAATCCCTTTTTTTGTAGTAATACTCATCTGTTGGCCTACATATGGATCCTTAAGTATTAAGGGGTTTTAACATGTACTCTGTTTGAAGCATTGCAATGAATTCCTGATTGCTATTTTTGTCCTGCTAATGTCAGAGGCACAATCTAAGCAGCAAAGTTCTAATAATGCACTTCTCCATAATTGAGCCTCCAAATCCATCTGGCTTTTTAGGTTCTGGAAAAACCGCAACATGCAGACCAATAGGAAAGGAAGACAAACCTATCATGCAGAGTCCCACCGCGATTGGATGGAAAAATAACAGAGAAATCCTCTTGCCTAAATACGTTGTGAAACATGGGCCAGCCTAAAACACACTCAGCTGTTAGCGGTTTAGGGCCTCACTTTGCCCGGCTGCTCTGGTTTCCAGCAGAACACATACTTTTACACACAGGGAGATGTCGCTGATAGGGGGAATGTGCAATTCAAAGGCTGCCTTCTGACTGGCCCCTGAGACCCTGGGTGCACTCCAGCAAAGAATACAGCATGCTTTGAGAATCTACATTAAAAGTGACAATGCAAAGTGTGCCTCTTAAATACACCCAGATATATACATACACCAGCATCCTGCACGCACGCACACAACACTACAACTCTAACACTAGTGTTTTACACACACAAGCACACATTTCGTTTCAAATGTTTTCCCAGAGAGAAGATATCATATTTAGACACTATTAGTTCCCCGTGTCCCCTAAGGCACACTGTAAAGTGCACACTTACAGTGCACACTGTAAAGTGTACACTTGCAAGACAGCATACATATCACACCACACACACACACGCGGCTGATATTTCCTGCTCCGAAGTCAGTTTCTAACAGCCACTTTGCCAGTCCAGTGGAGATCTCTTTTTTTCATGTTTCAAAAATATATAAGGCCTTACCTGTTTGGTCATGGAGTCAATCAAACGTACATAGAAGTCTTGCTCAGTCCTGATACCTGCAGTAAAGACATGTTTAGTGAGTAAAATCAAACACAGAGCTAAACCACATTTAACTTTCTAAAATATTTTCCTGCCTGAGCTGTCTATTTTTACTGCTACAATAACTGGTCCAAGTACTGGAAAATAGGTAGATAAAAAAAGAAAAGAAAAAATAAAACACACACAAACAGAATGTTCCAAACACCCTTTAATGACCGGCTGGATCACCACTTCATTTAACCGCACCAATCACAGCAGCTCTGCTGGACTGACTGTCATTGTCGTTAACTTTCCTTGTTTTCAAACACAGGTAACTGCAGTAAGAGCTCTTACAGAGCAAAACAGAAACAGAAAAACAGAGTATAAACGACATTTCAGTCAGTCAGTAAGCGGGGTCAGCGGAGCACACGGCTCATAAATAAATGAGTGATTTAAATAAACTAATTCAGGATGATAAACAGGAAACAGGGCGCTTTAAAGATTGAAATAGGTTCAGTGCTGCACAGAGCGGCGCAGGGAAACTTGAGCAGCAACAGCAGCTCTCAGCTTAGAGTCCTCATACGATTTCAGAGATCAGCTCTGTACGGGGTATATGCGCTGATTAGCCTTTTTAAGGCGTCTCAAGCCTTATTTCAATTCATACATTCGTATCTTTTAAACAGCGACAGACGCGGACACATTCAGAGCGCCAACTGAAGAGTTTAACAGGTCATAAGTTCAGCTAACAGTCTGGACCGGATAATAATAATAATAATAATAATAATAATAATAATAATATTGCTTAAATGTTAATAATCATGATTATAATAATAGCAACAGTAAATTACAACAATGAATTAAAAAGTACTTAATTAGTAAAACACAAGCAGCCATATTCTAAAACCAAATTCTATAAATTTGAGGCCATAAATGACCATGACCTTCTAAATCTAAACTATGATTATGATTATTTTTACCCACACCTGTCTGCTGCTAAGGTATGTACAACGAACATATATCTATATATCTACATATCTATCTATCTATATTATATATACATATAAATACATCTAGCGCTATTAAGCGGCTGCACTTGCTCTTACCATTGCTGTAGAGGAGCTGTAGTTTGTAATGGATTCCGTTGTTTGTCTTTTCTCCGGTCGGTTCCTACAAAAAACAAATACATGTCCACATTACGCTCCGCTGCTGCAGCTCCCATGTGGGCAGAGAAAACGAGACAACGCGGCTGATTTTAGACACAAGCCCGTTTAACAGTGCAGTCCTAAGTCTTGCTGAGTTTGTGTGAGTTTGACAGAGTCTGAAAAACACAGGCATCCAGACCCAGAACCCAGATTACTGCACCTACTCTTCACTGAAACTCATTTTAACCTCTGATTGTGACTGGCCTTCTCAGGGCAGTGCAGCGGTCATTCAACAGCATAGGTAAAGAAGAGTGAATCTGCAGGGAAGGTGAAGAAGTGAAAGAAAGGGAAGAAGAGGAGAATGTGATGAGGGTTGTACTCTCAGCCCGCTGCGAGACTCGAGCTGCACTGACAGAAAAGTGGGGGACAGAAAAGTGGGACAAAAACAGCTTTTATATACTACACCGACCCACCACATCACTAATACAGCCGAAAACAGCAAAACAGTCCCCAGCAAAGAGGAATAGGACTAAGACACGGCGCTACAGCCAGCTGTGTCTTTAGCAGGTTTAACTACGATCACTACGAGATATTGCAAAGTATTTAATGTTTCCAATTAAATGAAGGAAAGGAGCTGATATGTCTAAATAATACATGGTTAATGCATTCAGTTTGTGTATGTATTCGTAATGTATTCGTTGGTGCTACTCGGCCGAGGGGGCACTTGCCTTTTCTTTTTCCACAAATCCCACGAACGAGGTCCTCTCGATCTCCACAGGCTGTCCCTGTCTGTCGTACAGAGCCAGCACGAAGTGGAAGAAGTTGGATTTGCGCAGGTTGGAGGGCGGCTGCTTCTCAAAGTGAGCCCGGGCCAGACCCACTCCACTGCGGCCACACACACACAGAGACAGAGGCACGCATTAGCGCTCATTAACACTGCAGGATCATGGTGATACAAGAAATCAGGATCAGCAGTTCCCCTCTTTGCACTTATTTCAACATGATGTGTGCAGTTTTTCCAACTTTCAATCCGCCTATGGTTTCTGTAATAAAGAGTTTACAAAGAAATGAAAAGTCTGTATAGAATAAGCTGGTTAAACCTATTATTAAATATATAAAATAACATCAATAATATTATCTACAATTGTTTGTATATAATGAATACTACATATATATATATATATATATATATATATATATATA
>CM067485.1:17425851-17471183 GCA_034552555.1 Semaprochilodus insignis | reverse complement strand
ATTATTATTATTATAAATCAACTACTATTACAACTACAATCTGAGACATTCCATCATACCGTGTTTCACTTGGAAATTCATCACAGCAATAGGTTTGTATGATATAACGATTTGATTGTCCCTACAAGATATTACACTTACCCACGATATCCAGTGACATTAACTTCAATCATTACATTTTTCACTAATTGCGCAACTTTGAACTCTTGGATCCACTTTTAAATGGTAAAAAATACTTTCTGTTTAGGGTTTTCTTGTTAGTTTAGCTTTTACTATTAAGTAGCTTGTTAAAATATCTTTGTAAACAGGTGCAGAGAGCTCATTATGAACCCATCTGTTGTGACCATACTCCAATGCACCAATCCGGCAATTTTTTGGATTTAAACTCATGGAATGGGTCAACCACTCAACCTAAATAATTTGACATGAAAAAAACTGAACCTAGAATTTTACTGTTATTACGATTATTATAAGTAGTAATAGTTTTTATTACTATTATTACTGTTACTATTACTATTACTATTATTACTATTATTATTACTACTACACGTTACGCATAACTGAATAAAAAGGATTGTTCAACATGGCATTACTCATAACTGGTCGTTCTATATAACCTTGCTGTGACATAATGTTCCTGTTCTTTAAACCTAATGACACTCAATAGCGCTATGACATTGTTTTAAAAAATGGTAAATTGCAAAAATCAATACTGCACAAGACTACAGAGTACATAAAAATGCCTTATGATTTCTGATTTATAACTTTAAAGCAACAGTCTGATCAAAAGTCTAATTCACACGATTTTCAGTTTGCTGCAAATTATTAAAGACTTACTGATGTCCCTAAGTATCTCCCTTTAGTTTTCTACTTGAGCGAACCTTAATTGATATCAGTGGGCATGGATTGTTGCCACATAACCTGTTGGCTACCAGCAATGTGGATGGCTCCTCTGAAAAAGTAGCATCCCCTCTAATTGTATTCTAATCTCTTTTCAATCATGATGAAGGTCCTGTTCATGGATAGATCATTTAAGAACAAGTAGCCAAATAAAGGAACAGTAAACGCCACAAAGGCTCAAGCTTTTGCCACAAATAAAAGAAGCAATATAAATACAAGCTAAAGTAACTCTATTTAACTTAATCTTTTAAGTCCTGATATTCATACAGTTCCATTTTTAAACATCTTATTTTGGTGAAGTTGTATTCCTTGTCACAATTATCCAACCATTAAACCACTGCATATGCTTAAAACTAACATGTATTTGTTTATTATATATAAATTACTGTAGTATTAGTTACTAGCATAGTTACAGTGTGTTACTGTGCTATCTGGTGTATTTGAGATATATCAGTAAAACCAAAAACAGTTTATCATTCAGTGCCACTGCCTATCCATGAAATACCTGCACTACAGTTTTTACCTTGACCATTTTCACTGCTGCTTGTCAACCCACATCACTGATGTGTTAAGTTCCATCTAGTATCTAGTAGGTACTGGTGAAGTCCTACATGATACGGCCTAATGTGCGTACTAAAAAAATTAGAAAGACTTTACATTCTGAGATTGATTTTCTCAGAACCTTGTGGGTTTCCCACAATGAACTCCACCAACAAAAGTTTGATATTTGGCCAAACCATCCACTGTGCAAGTCTTGTGAATAATCCTTAATACCAAGTGTAAATGGACCTACATCCTACACTCCACCCCCAAACGTCCACTTAAAATTTGTATTTTTTGATGCCGTACAACAGAATGCAATGTTATTGTTAATGTAAATAATATAACCCTATATGTAATTGAAAATAGTACATAGACAACATATCAATTAAATCTGAACAATTGTATTGTTTTTTGAAAGACAGTTTACCACTGTATTCATCACCCGATTTTTTAACAACGCGCTGCAAGCATTTTGGAACTAAGGAGATCAACTGGAGGTCATACAGAGATTTCTTTGGATTCTCTGAACCTTTAATGATATTATTTACCCATGTAGTCCTTCCAATCTTCTGAAAGACTCTGCCTCCCTGAGATGGTCTTTTATACCCAATCATGTAACTGACCTGTTGCCAATTAAACTACTACCAGTTAACTCGCTGGGAGATGTTCCACCAGGTATTTTTTTAGCATCTTTTCAAGTCCCCAGTTAAAGGTTTGATGCCCCATCACAACTTTTTGAATTGTGTTGCTGGCATCAAACTCATAATGGGCATACCTTTTTTTAAAAAAACAATAAAATGTTTTCCATTTTAACATTTGATATGTTGTAATAAATACATGATAATGTGATACATTTTCACATTATAATTTTTTTGAACCTCTCTCTATCTGATAATTTGACAGTTATTTTGTACAGTACTTTTAAGACTGATATATGCAAACGACCTGTGCTGACTGGCTGCACTGTATTGACCTTATTTAAAAAGCAGTTCAGGGGGAGCAGTCCTCCTAACTGTGCAGGGTTAAACTGCTTTAGTCTGAAAAGGCAAATAATCGAGATTGCAGACATGTGTTGTTGTCATAACCTCACTTTTACAATGTTTACACACTACACTGCATTACTGCAATTAAAAAAAACATTCAGTTTTCTGTATAGGCCCTCTAAAAAACTGTTGCACACTTCCACACACATTCATAAACACACAACCACACACACACACACACACACACACACATACAAAGTCAGTAGGCAGAAGTAGAGGGGTAAGTTATGAGGCGACTTTAATAGCTTTGCTACACTTGGGTGATCTTAATTTGAGGAGTCGCTGCCTCTAGATACAGACACATATTACAGGGAAACAGGGGCTAAAAACTCTCTTAATCTGACACTAAACAGCCACCTGTCACAAGTGAAACACCACTCCATAATCACACATTCGACAGTGCCGAAGAGAGGGAAAAACCCTCTCACTAAGGAGCTACTGTGTCGCTTGTGAAGGGCTTAATAATTACCTGATGAGTCAAATCGGGCAATTTTCAGCAGAGAAAGCATAAAAATGTGCCAGCGCCCACTGGATCTAAAACAAGAACCACTGCAATAATTTCCCATTGTCCTTTGCATTTCTGTAGTAATTGCTGCCATGCTTTATTCGGCCCCATAAAACTTCATGGGGTGCAAGGCTGGGTCAGTGTCAGTGCCCTTTCATTTACATGATATGTGTGGGTAAAATTTGAATTGCAAACACAGTTTCTGTGGTTGCAACCCTGCGACACACTATTACGATACAAGGGTTTATGACTATCATCATGTTGAGTAATTGTATTTTCGTGTTCTGGAGGCTCACCTTGAGATCTGGTGACCAGCGAAGAGCAGCAGAGCAGTGAGCACATACAGGTAGAGCTGCACAAGCCGCTGCCGAGGCAGGGTCAGCAAAACCAGACTGAGGATGTAACCTGTGACAGAGAGAGAAAGAGAGAGATGTTGAGGGAGAGACAGAGAGAAAATGTATTAGGGAGAGTTATATCTAATCTATATCTCTGGCCTTTTCCAGATGTGCAGACACACGGAGGTTTCCAGTTTACAGTGAAACAGTTTACAGATTTATATAATTTTGCCATTCCTATTTGCTGGTGTGTAATCCAGACTTTTCTTCCAGAGAAGCTGCTTGGGATGAAAGGTTTGAACTTGAAGCAGTGGTTCAAACCTGAAGGAGGCTCATTATTAAATTTCACATTTGGGATTCTCACTGACTTTTGACCACCGAAAGTGATGCTAAAATTTAGTTTCAGTATTACAGTTTTATGAATGAATAAACCAAAATAAATTAAATTATTTCTAAAACTAATCTTCTCAAATCCAGTTTAACATTAACCAATCAAAAGCTCAATTTAACAAATAATCTGATGGTTTGGCATTAAAGGAAACATTAGAAAAGTAATAGAAAAAGTTTTTGTTCTGAAAAAACTTTCAGAACTTTTTACCACTCTGGTAAAAGAAATACTAGAAACAAAGTTCATGGAGTCCTGCATTAGGTCCCTCTAAATCCAATCCAAACAAAACAGTTTATCTCAGGCATACTGCAAGCATGGGTTGACAACTTGAACAATTATTTTTCAGAATTCTCTTGTTTATGATCTTATTATAAATATATATTCTAGTCATGATGATCAGAAAAGTGGACTCTCTGGTTTGTGGCAGGTGATTTTGGATCATGTTTAAACACATTTTGGATAGAGCTACAGACAGGTTCAGATTTACCATTTGGTTCTGTGGGTTTGGTCAGCCTATGTTCAGAAGAAATGTTCTCACTGTAAACAGATAAACATTTCAGGGCTGAATAAAGCTCTAGAGAGAGGGAGATAGGAACAGTCCACAGCCAGTAACAGACAGTCCATACAGACAACAGCACAAGAGAATGGTCTTTGAGGGTAAAGCTCTTTTTCTCTGTACATCTGTCAGGACAGGGAGCACATTTGGATTGAACAGCGGCACATCCTGCTCAGGACTAGGTGCAGGCATGCTGAAAGAGAAACACAGCAGAGCAGGCTGTCAGAGCGGAGCGGGGCAGAGGAGCAATCCGGCCCATTCAGAGTGACGCTACAGCACAATGGGGAAAAAAAGAGGCAAACTACAGATGTCAGGAGAAAGAAATAACACAGCAGTGATCGGAGAAGGCCAAGGAGTGGAAACTGAAAATATGTGAGAAAATAAACAAATCCAGAGGAATAGAGACATATGACAAGGATACACACATTTACACAAGCTTCAGATCATTCAAACTAATCATAGTCCTGTGGTGACATGGAAGACAAGATGTCAACAGCAGCATTTACCATTATTCTTCACTAGGGATGAGTATTTGGAATTTTTATGGTACTGACAGAATTACTTCCATACTGAATAGTGTACAATTCTGTCATTCAAACCCAAATTATCATCTTATAAAATAACATTGTACAGTTCTATTAAAACATAAAAGCGCAGTTTCATTGAATTGTTAGTCTGTATACTTTCTTCCTAAACAGTACCTGCACCACCAAACACTCAAGTACCCACAGGTTGTTAGTTATGAGAACATGGTGTTTGATGAGAGCGTAGGCAGGATAATAGCTTCAAGAAGCAGGTTAGGAGTTCATTCAATTGGCAGATATGAAACTCATTACAAATAATCACACTTCAAGAGGGCTTTTTGATGACAGATTATTAATTGACACTCCTGGGGCATCCAGGTAAGACTGTTTCATTGCAAGAATATGTATATTTTAATGACAACCAATCGCAAAGAAAAATATGAAAAAGACTTTAGGCGTAACCTTACAGGTTATACATTAAAGTGACATACTCCTTTGAAAAAGTTCTATGTTCGACTTTTGATTCATCAAGGATTCATTGAACAATTAAATATTATAAGTGACTGTGATTAACCTGAGACATTTAAGCAGATACATGCACCTGTAGGTGTATTCGTGAAGTCATGTCATCATTCTGTAGTTGGCACCATGCAAATATATGCAGTTCTGGTTCTAAGTAGTTTTTCTCTATTGGGAAAAATAAACGCTTTTGCTGCTATCATGCCAGAAAACCTTATATGTTGTATTACATTTAAGAGCCTAAATACGAATATTGCTTCATGCAAAGTGACATCATCAGACCTCACCAAAATACTCCCAAAAACCAGCAAGCTTTGTCAAGTGTGGTAGTTACAGGAGACCTATATTGCTCATTTGCAGTATTCGAAATTATATTTTGGGGTCTATTAGAACAGATTTACACATATATTTCCACAGTATTATTTTTATTTCTTTTAGAGCTCCTATGTCGTTAAGCCTCGCCTCCTGTTGAGCCCTGTGTTGTGGTCAGCTCATCCATTCTGCTCCAACTGTTTAACCGCCAGAGTGATTGAAAGCAGTAGTGCTACAAGTCCCATCCCTAAAGACGGCCAGTAAGGCTTATGTTACAAGATGGTGTCACCATGTAACAGAGAAATGGTGAGGCGTTTCAGACAGCTGAGAACAAGCTTCCACCTCATTTTGAGTATCTGGTGCCACTACATAATTCTGTCAAAGTGTACCAGTACACTTACTTTTGTGCATCTTTTCAGTGTGCACATCCATTTGCCTCATGATTTACAGAATTCAGTGACATTTGGATGAAAAATGTATTGAGGACAAAACACATCAGAGTCTGAAAATTTTTTGTATAGCAAAGGGCATGACAGTGGCAGTTTCCAAAACCACCATTCATCCATAGCCCTGACCAGCTTAGACCAGCACTGTCTAGCATGAGCATGACATCAACTGCAGAATGACACACTTCTTACATATATTGTGTGTGTGCATGTGTATATTTATGTATATTACAAGGTATCTTACATAGATCAGAATTTGACCTAGTGCTACTATTACATTATTAAGAATAGCAGTCAGACAGGCCCAATTTCCCTCCTATCCTCGTCCAGCATTCCCACCATACACTACATAATTTATACAATAATCTAGAAACATCTCAAAATAAACTAATAAATAATAATAAATAAAAAATAAATAATCTGGTACAAAACTAGCTCAACACGATAAACAATAAACATTAACTGCACTTTACAAAGGTTATTGTCATTCAGAACCTTCAGACCTTTCTGAGTGAGTCACAGAAACAACCCACCAGAACCCATCATTAGAAGTTAAATGGAATTATAAGTGGCCAGGTTGTGATGTCAAAGCTAATTTCATTATAGTAGAGGGGGAAAAATAGCAGTCCATCATAAAGTATGGAAGGTAACCAAATAATTAGGGCTGCCCTCTGAAAGTCGATGAGTCAAATCATCAGGTAGACACCCATCAATCAACTGAGATTTTTTAAGTTGTGGAGTCAAGACTTTTCGGTCAGTCAGTGTGCATTTTAAAAACAGAATAAAACACAAAAGCTTATGAAAGTGTAACAGGGATTACATTTTAATAAAGTATTAAAAATAATATATTCTAGCAGGACTAACTGGTGCGCTTTCTTAAAAAAATACATGTGACATCATGGGCTGCTGGTTAACTGATGAGAAGCTGAAGCCTGAACTGGAGTGGTTGGTAACGTAGGCTAGCTTTAACCAGGGTCTGTAATCTAGCAGCACTTCAATCTTTTGAAGGATTCCACAGTGCAACATTGGTGGCCACTCTGTAATTATCTGGCCTGATTTACTACAGAATATTTGGGAGCAGAAGACCTAGAGTACCTCTGGACACAGCACCTCACCTGGTCTCGTGAGGTTGCTTAACTGGACTCTAGAACAATGGCAACATGGGGCATTATCCGATGGTCTGCTACATTTTACTGCTTGATGAGATCTACAGCCTTTCATGGACTTCATGTACCCCCACAATAATAGGATATTCCAGCAGGATAATGCACCGTGCCATCAGGCCCAAGTTGTCCAAAATTGGTTTGAGAAGAAATCTGGAGAGTGGCTGGCATTTTCACCCAACATGAGCCCAGTCAAGCATTTGTGAGATAAAAGCCGTCCATTCGCCAGATGGCCAACTATGTAAGTTGCTGTGTTAGCAATAAAAAGAGCGCTTCAGCCCTGGGGTTTCAAAGCCACATCTGTACATTTGAGAAACTCCATCTTCAACAGTGGGACAAATGTTTACCCAACTGTGCCACTAAGACTTGCTGTTCATGGCTCTTGGCCCTCATATTAATAACTGTGTGTGTGTGTGTGTGTGTGTGTGCTGCAGAGCTTAGAACTGCATAGCTAATAGTTCTATTCTTTTAGAAGGAGGACTGTTTATAAACGTTGTATTTATAATGATTATTATCATTATTAATATCATTATTAATATTTTTTAATTACCTTCAATTGTCAATTCTGTTATTTCTGGTAGTGACGGTTATAAGTTATATGTTAGCAGTATGAATAAATATAAGTAATAAAAATAATACATTAATTACTGATATAAATTCTCATATGTTGGCATTATATTACAAGGTTTGTGAGTCTTCGCAAGTCTCCAGTTATGAAAGTCAGCTCTCAGGATGTACCACGCTCCCAGGTTAAAAAGGTACTGCTGCTGCTGTTGTTGTTGCTAATGTTATTAGTTATTAGTTGTGTTGTTTGAAGTAACTGTGACTGAGGTGGGCTGATTTACAGTGTATTGAAGTCTGCACCCTCTTCAGATCCTAACACACTGCCGCTCCCTGGGTTTCTTTATGAGTTAGCATTTCTTGCTGCCTGTTCAAAATAAAGAAGCATTTTTCTGTATGCACAGTGTTTTCTGCAATTTTTTTTAGCCAGCACTACAACAGTAAGTGTAATAGCAAACATTAGACAAGAACAAGCCAACCACATTTCATTTCTGCTTGGTTTTTGTTCAAAAACACCAGTAAAAGCTAGCAGATAATAAGCTAGTAGAAAATGTTTTGGTTACCTTCCACATAAGCCACAAAAATACACGTTCCCCTCCAAAAATCATCTAACTCGCACATGAAAGCAATATAACTTAGTAAGCAAGTTGGTCAATTAGCCAAATTAGATTTCTTAGACCTACACACCACCACCACAGCAGTGTCCCTGCAGTGCTGAGAATGATTCAACAACCGAATAATACCTGCTCTGTGGTTGGCCTCTGAGTGAGACACAGAAGGACAGTAATTGCAGAACTACACCTGTACAGTAGGCGGAGCTGAATTCAAATTGACAAAGAGTATGAATACAAGGTAGGTGTACTTGTCTGTAGCATGTAAAGTGACCAAAAATATGATTAATCTATTAGTCACTGTTATTATCACCGTTCCACCTGTCTCAGGTGAAAGACAGCTATAACTGTAAGTTCCACAGGTTCACATTTGGGTCAGTTGTTGGTTTTGAATTTGCAGCGGCCCAATGAGTACAGTTTTCGTTGGGTGGACAGGATGCATGAGTTGGTTTGATTTATGTGAATGTGAGCATGTGTGAGTAAATGCACATGTGTGTGTATGTGCTGTAAACTGCAGGCAAGAGATTAAGGCTTTGCTCTACACAGATTAAGCTTTCACTACTCCACTGCCATGCCTGCTTGATCTGTCAAGTTACGTAACCCTGGAGAGCTTTATCTGTCTGCTTCCACTGAATCTGTCACCCTCTCCTATAGCTCTGTCTCCTGCCATTCACAAGCTTGCCACACACACACACACACACACACACACACATATAAAGACACAGACATATGCTCAGGCTGGTAAACATGTTGGGTGGTTACAGAGTAGGCAACCTAAGAATAGAGAACCGACAGACACAGACAAAACACGATGCACTGCTGTATCATATTCAAACAACGATGGGTTTGGAGAAAAGGACAACATGGAGTGACCTGGAAGGCAGCAAAACTTGCTAGTATGACAAAATAATGCTTCTAAAAATAGACAGTAAAAGAAAAATTGATTCTGTGTCAGCAAAATGTTCTGGATCATATTATACTCTACACTGCATACAAGAAATGCAAACAGGACCTTCTACTGAAGAAAAAAAAAAAAAAACATGTGAGAAAGACACTAAATATAGGCTGGATATTTCAAAGAAATATAGAGTAATCCTGAAATATGAGCAAATTTGCTCCCTGTTGGCTCAAGAGGACGACGCAGTGCCTGTGGCCGCCAGAATGAAGAGAGATCGTTTACATTAACCACAAGCAGTAAAAACAGTGTGCCTGTGGATTCGCTGACTAGAGATGTTCTTTATGTCTCTATATCTGTCCTTCTCTGTACTACCCTTCCTGTGATTCTATTCCACCTCCAGCATCTCAGCAACTGCAATTTATCCCGCATTAATGTATCAATAGAGGGGAAGCAACGGGCAGAGAGGCCTTCCATAAAGCACCACCTCCAATCTGTCCACATAATGTCCACATAAAGGGAACATTGATATTAACAGCTATAGCAGTGAAGCAAGTGCTGCATTGAAGCTTTGGCTCTCTCTGTTGCCCAAGAAGGCCATCTCTATCAGTTCCAAAGGCCTTTGAGTGTCCCATATTGGCTTCATGGTCTGTGTTCAGAAAGAACCATTATTGTAAGCTGAAGGTCTTGGAAACGTGCCAGGCTTATGTTCCTAAAAAGTAACAGTAAGGCCAGTGAGAAAGACAAAAGCATAGACTAAGTAGGAAGGGGGATGAGGATCATGTAATCATTTTGGTTATTTACATGTTTAATGTCATAGCATGAGCATATTCCGACACAATATATCTAACTTAGAAATGTGAGAACAAAGGCATGAAACAATAAACAAATAAAGCCCAGACTGCTGCTCCCCATTTCAAAAACTATTCCTCATCACTGTGTATTACTACATACTCTCATACTTTTATTAAGAAAAGAAACCACAAAAAGTTTAGCATTTCTTTATTGCATGCAACTAGGTGATCCCTACCAGTTGACTTAGTAACTTATCTCTGTATCTCTGTGTGATTTGACATACAGTTGATCAACAATGGCCCAGCTCCTACTGTACAAATTTGTCATGTTTATGTTGGAAATGTTGGGCTCATATTCATATTAAACAATTGCAGTTTGTATTTACATGGCCATTTTCTACCTCTCTTTATCCAGGTATTCCGGTAGCTGTAACACTGAAGCTGTGGTCACACCAAACATGAATATCAACAAAATATCATAAAATTATACATCAACTAATATGTTATTCTGACATGTTAACAACGTAATTGAGTTAGCTTAACCTGAGGGTACTCAACTCTCACACTTTAGGTAAAATTTCTCCTAGCCTACATTTCTAGCAGTGCACCTCAGTTAAACAAACAATACAGAATATAGTCAATTTGAACGCAATTTACCCAACACGTAATGACACCAGGCATTTCCTGGTATCCGTGTTCAGGACAGCACTGGTATCACCAATAGTCGACTGATAATGAGGCAAGTGCTTCATTTGCTACACTACTTGGGAGCCCAAAAAAGTAGGTACATTTCTATATCCAAAAATGTTTAATACACTGTGGAAAATGATTTGGTTTTTGATTTACCATGGCAATTTTTACCATTCAAACATATATATAGTCAAAAATAAGTGAACATCAGATAATAAGATTACACAAAAGAATGTCTGGCACAAATAAATTTAAGTCACACTGCCATAGATATTTCTGTTTTTATATCTCAATAATTGTTTGGTACTCCAAGTTTCAAATTTCTAAAATATTTTGTTCAGGAAAAAATGCTACAGACTTCAACTAAATTAAATGAGCTTTTCTCTGCAGTGTGGTCAAAAAAGCCAGTTCATGTGGACGGAAAGGATGCAAGAACTTGAAAAACGAACCTGTTGCCAGCAGTCAAATTTGTGTAGTCAACAGAAAACAAGAGGACTAGGTGCGATATTTTTATTCTGCAAAATACAAAACAAATCTGCTCCATCAGATGACAACATCACTTGTCCCTCACAGCTTATATTAACCATTTACTGAATTACACATTCATTCTAAAACCACATCACATTAGTGCCACCTGTACCTGACTTTTGCTCCACAAACAGCGAAGTGAATGTGAATGTTTTGAGATGTTTAAATTCTACATATCACTCTATTTTAAAAACAGTAAAAAAGGAACTTTTCAGTTGTATGTCACCCTCTCAGGCAAAAGGTTTTAAAACTGACACAATAATACATACTTCATTTAAACTTTTAATTTAAACGTATTCAGGTATTTAAATGACCAATTAGGCAGCCATATTAAGAAGAGTTTGCTTAGCCCTCGTTAGGAGCTTCAGGGAAAGCAGAATGTATCAGTCTTCTTCCGGAGAAGCACAGGGCTTGTAGGCCTGCTCAACCTGCTGTTAAAAGCAGTTTCATTGTTGTGGACAGACCACAAAAGGCTAGTGCTTGCGTATAAAGACAGTGACCCCTCGTCACAGCCGATGCCATCTGAGCAGAAAGCAGAAATCCACAAATACACACACCTATGCAAACACATAAACACACAGAAGCATGCACAGGACATCACTGATGTTTCACTTTACTGCCTTGACAATGGCGAGAAAAACAGCTGCTTTCCAGGAGTCTACCATTTGCTTGGAGAATTAACCATGGATTAAACAGAGAAACAGAGAGAGAATAAGCCTGAAAGTGGGGCACTTTCCACCATGTTCTCTAACAGTCTGAATGGAGAGGGAGGTGGGGAACAACAACAACAACAACAACAGACAGATCATGAACCACTGAGAAAGTCATTCACACTGTTCACCCAAACATTCTTTCCAGCTGCGCACACTGACTGTAACGCATGCACCCACACACATACACGCATACACAACCTCTGCGAACAAGCCATGAGCCATGGCTGTGTGTATGGGCAGCAGCTGAATGGCACTGCATGCCACGCTCCAGTGAGCTCTTTTAAAAGCTCAGGACAGTCTGGGAGAACCACTGCCCGAGCCAGCCGCACCATGCTGGCCTACAGTCAGCAGGAACCCAGCATAAACAAATCCTCAAAAACAGACAGTGAGCAAGACACTGTCAGACGGAAAGGGAGATAGACTGAAACCGCACCAAAACCCATACGTTAATGACGCTCTGACCTGATTTTAAGGATTTTGACCCTTTTTTTGAAATTTTTATTTGGCTTGGCATCCTGCCAGCCTATTTAATTTTCCTAATTTTCTGCTCAATCATCTCTCGCTGTCATAGTCTGTCCCTCTATTATGCACATGCCCTTAGAGAGATCAGTCACACAGGTACCATCACAGACAGACTGACCTTGATCATTCAGTACTCTGTAACATCTTTGAAGCTTCTCCTGCTCGGCGCTGCTGCTGCGGCTGCTACAGATCCTAATACACATGGACTGCATTCCTGAACAGAATTTTAAATGAAGGATGCTGTATTCTACAACCCTGTTGTAGGGACATTGATTGAGGAGAAAGAATGACAGCAGGGAACAGGTAGCATAACTTGAATAAAAGGCTCTTAAGAAACGAATCGCAATATCTGCTGATGTCAAGCACAAAAAAACAACATGACTGAGCAATTTAAGGGTCACAGCAGATGAAGCACACTTCACTCATCAGTAAGCGCTTGATGAATTCAATCAGGTGTGTTACTGTAAAGAAAATGAAACTGCAGCACCGTGACTAAACTGACTAGTGACTACAGTGAGCCATATGAAAACTATTTCAAAGAGCCTAAAACTTCTCAATAACTGATAATAACATCAGCTATGATTTAAATATTTTTAATATATTAATTTATTATTTTCAATAGTTTTAGTCAAATAGAGGGTTGCAGACTGCCAGATACAAACGTATAAATGTCAAATATGACTGTCAGATATTAGTCTTAATAAATTAAATCTTAATATTTATCATGCATATCATCAAGTTTGGGTTTGCATGAATTTCAATTTCAATGTTTTGTGTTCAAATTGACCAATTCAGCTTATACATCTTAAATGGGTTGCACCCGTTTTTGATCTGGTTTGTACTTACGTTTATGTGTTAAGTCTTTACTAAGTCCTTAGATAACACTAAATAGTTTTAACTATCCTTTTACCAAATTTGGTTGCACCACAAATTCTTAAGTCAAGACTTAGATACAAACAACTAACTAATTTAATGATAATTACATGTTTTGAACACATCTACAAATTCTCTACCTTGGGAAAACCATGCCAACTGATTTTTTCAATATAAATAAAAACCAGTGAAAAAGAAATCTGTGTGTATAAACTGAATTAAGTAACATATGAATATCTGTAGTCACTGTCTGTATATATTTCCTTGTGACAACCAAATTTGTAGCTTTTCCCAAACAATGGTTTCTGGATATCCAACACAATAGCAGCATCAGTTTATGCTTTGCGCACACTACATGACTTAACCAATTTAAAAAATGGGAGAGCACCATACACTCAACAGTCGACTTTGACAGAACTTCTTGTAAGGACCCAGAGAATTTTCAGCTATGAAAAGTACCCAAAAAGATGACGACTGTACCCCTACTGAAGCATTACAAAGCAGGGAATGAGACTCACCCACATAGTGCAGGTAGAGGGCCAGGTACTTGTACTGGAAGAGGGGGTTGTTGTTGAGGCTGCTCCTCTGAATCTTCTGGAAGAAGGAGCTGACATCCCAGCGGTACAGTACCTCCAGCAGCATGATGCTGGGCACACGCAGGCCCACATTCAGTATGGCCTCCATCCGTTCCTTCACCGCCATCACGCCTCTCTCCTGCCACAGACGCACACAGCACGCGGCCTCTGCCTCACACCAGCACTAAACTAACCGACAGAGAGGGGAGAGAGGACATTCAGTAAGGTGAAAGAGTCCGTGCAGAAGTTTCATCTCAACATAAACCTTGATAAAAGTAAGACCAAGAGGTGAGAGCTTTTGAGGCAAGACCAGGCACACAGGTTTGCCTTTTTTTAATCATTAATGTGCTATTTGACCATCTTCTCCCCTGGCCAGTGCCCACTCTCAGGAGAATGAACAAAAAGTCCACTCACAGTGGCTCAAAGCATTAGAGATAATGATTAATTAACAGGGAAGAACATTGACTGCAGTTTCATTAATGTTACCACAGAAATTCCAAAAGTTTACCACCCCAATGCACACAGCACAAGCCGGTCATACATTATTATATAATAACCAGGATGTAGCTTGATGTCTCAGCTTTATCACATATGATGCATTGAAGTAAAGAACGAACATGCTTGAATAAGTCAGCTGCCCGAACATTAAGAAGGAGATGAAAAAGGGCTTCATCTGAGCGATTTAAAGAGAGCTCTCATTCAGTTCACTGCCATGTGAATATGATCCGTGATCACTAGGGACGCACCGATCCGATATTAGGATCGGATATCGGCTCCGATATGAGTTATATCAGCTAGATAAGGTATTGGCCGGTAATTAGGCCGATCCCCACTCCAATTCATTTGCGATGTGTGCTATGTTGTCAATAACATGTTTGCTGGGAGACTGTAGATGAGCTGTCGCAGCTCAGCGAGGCTTGAACCGTGGTCACTGTGCTCAACGGAGCAAAACAAACCTCGAACGAAAAAAAGGAACCTCACAATGAAACCCTCCTAATGCCTGACCCGAAAATATATATCTATATTTTTTTTCTCGGTACTTCACCGGCGCGAGTGCGCTCTGAAGAGGGGGAGAAGCAAACAGCCTCGAGAGGCTTGAAACCTTTTACCGGCTAGCAACGATAGACAAGTGCACGTGGCAACGTGAACTCAAGACTGAGGAACCAAGGACCGGCACTCTCACACTTAAGTAGCGTGAGCTACAGGTGTTAGCGTTTGCCGCTTGATTGCTCATTGGTTGCCCTTTGTGCCCGAGTGGCCGGAGGTGGATCTGCAGGAACCGGAGTCCTTACAGTAGACTTGACTTACGAAGAAGAACAACAACATGAAGCGAGCCAGTGAGTAAGCTGTATGAGTAAGCTTAGTATTGTTTACGTCAATCCTGGTGCCTTACTTCGCTCCAACATGGTAAAGTATACTGTTTATTCACTCAAAAATGTTATCGGATCGACATCGGGTATCGACAGATATGCAAAGTTTATGTATCGGTGCTGGTATCAGAACTGGAAAAACTGGATCGGTGCATTCCTAGTGATCGCGCCAGTAAACTCAGGTATTACTCTCTTGGGTTTGGTGATTTTCACTTACGCTCAGCCATTGAAGGCAAATTAAGCAACTAAAAGAAAGAAAGAAATGAAAGAGTAACATTTAAGTTCTCAAAAGACATTTGAGTTTTGACTTTTGTTTTCCATACTGCAAACCACTCTGTGGTGACGCGCTGTATTACATGCTGGTCTTTCATCTGTCAGCAGTTTGTTCCCCCCTTCTGGCCTAGAAATATCTCAAGCTCTTCAGAGTTTAGACATTTATTTTTTTGATCCAGCTGCTCACCTTGAGCACCACTCTCTTACATGCTGTTGTACTGTCCATGTGCTGGGCTGGTGACTTAACCCTTAGCGGTTTTGTCTTTCAACGAAAGCTCACCGGACTGATGTGAGATAAGCCAGCGCCCCCATTACAGATCATCATCACATAAATGCACACCTAAACTTGAATGTTTGATGGTGCATACAAATCAAATATGCTTTAAAGAAATGAGAAAGAAATTAAAGAAATGAAAAAGAAGAGTCTTGTTGTCTTCTATGTATTCTTGTGTTCTGTGTATTATTCCTCTGAGTGAGGGAAAAATGCTTCAGTTGTTGTTGATGTTATTTAGAAGGCTTGGTTACTCAAAGTGCATGCAGACAAATGTATTATTAAGAGTTTAGATGTTTGAGAGGGAAAAAGACATTATCTGCTTGGTGTCGGTATCAGACATGAAAAAGTGGTATCATGCCACCCTTATTAAGATGAGCCATTTTCTCCAATTTTAACAAAAATAAAACCAGCATGACAGCAATTTTGTGTCTAATTTGTTGGTACTGATGTTTTATCATCTTTGGTTGTATATATGTCTCAGTATGAAAATAAAAGAATGAAATTAAGAAATAAAATAGTTAAATTGAAAAAGTAGTTCAGTGGTTAATTAGTAGTTATACAGTACTTCCTGTTTTAAAGCTAATTTACTGTTAAAGTTGTGTTGGAACTTTGTTGTTATACCCCTGTAATAATGCTGGATTTAAGGGGCTCACTGCAAGGTCGTATATACCAGATGGTTAACTAGTAAATATGACTTCACTCCAGTTGGGTACCTGTTTGTGGACATGCACCACACAAGAGAAAAGACAGCTCACTGTGTGTATCATCTAGAATACTGAGTTTATTAGTTGTAAACGTGACTTTTTCAGCTTTTCAAACACAATTCACAAGTGGGAAAATTTCCCAGTTTCAGACATCAGCAAAAGCCAGTCACAAGTCGTAAGTTAAACGCAGCATAAGTCAAAAAACCCATGGAGAGCAGAGTAGTTTCAGGAAAAATGTTCACAAGCTAAGCATATGTGACAGGAAAATGTTACATAACATTTATGTGTTGGTAATACATTCGGAGTACCAAATACCGTTATCAGTAATTTCTAAATGATTTTAAAATCTATTTTATTTCCCTTACTGGACCTTACATACGGATGTATGTAAACTATGCCTGTTCTGATTGGATGTTGTGTAATATGCCTTATTCAAAAAGCAGTTCAACCAGCAATTTTTACATTTCTATGTTTTCATATATGGACTATGAGTGGACAGCAAACTGTGTAACTTACTATATCAAACCAAAAAAAGAAGAAAATTAATTTTATGGGACATGGGCCCTTTAACACCTGAAGCGGCTGCTAACGGCTAACTAGTATGTCATCTGCTGATGATACTTCACTGGGATTGAGCTTCAGCGGTAGAGTGAACTCCAGTAACCCCGCATTCATTGGAAATTCACTGTGTGTGTCTGCGTGCGCGTGTGTGTACCCGTGTGTGTGTGCAGTCACATGGGCAGCACGACAAGAACGAGCCTGTTGCGATGTTTCAAGCAAGCAGTTTTGTGTATGTCGACAACTATGATCAAAATAAACACGTATGAATACATTTCCGGTTAAAAAGCCAACAAAGGCTTGTCAACGTCCACACTGTCGTGAGAGCTACAGTAGCTGCCACTGCCGAGTACAGGCGCACATCAAGCATAAGGGTCTTAGAATGTGTGTTTCTCTTGCTGTTTTGTTAGCCTGGTTCGCTTAATTAGCGTTTATTTAGTGTTTCGAGTCTATTATGTAAGTCTAATAACGCTCTCACACAGCGAGTGTCTACTCAGACTATGATGCTCGTATGAACTACAGTAACCCTGCCCGGCTCGCCAGTCGGTTAATGAACCTGTACATGGAAGCGCTGCTCGGTCTCTGCTGCTGAATCAATCGCGGTTTGCAGAACAGAAGCTACTTACAGAAGCACAAGTATGGCGGCTCGTCTGGTCTAGGCTTCGCGACGCTTCTCGGGCCGACCGTGAGCCATGCTGGCGGAGGATTAATGCAGCGTGTGGCGGGCGCAAGCAAGAGGCATCCCGGATCACTTCATCCCTCCTTCATCCCGCAGCCATTACAGAGAGAGAGCGAGAGCGCGATCCGTACTGAGCATGTGCGCCGCTGAGCGGGGATTACAGCGCGAGAGCAGCAGCATCGTGAGGAGAGAGAGAGAGAGGCTGGTGGGGGGGACTAGATGAGGACAGAAACAACAAATTATTCGGGGTGTCAGGTGTGTGCGTGTGTAATCATACTGTGAGTGAATAAATAATGGATAAAGTGCATCTCTCTCTCTCTCTCTCTCTCTTTCTCTCTCACTCTCTCATCCACACATCTAGTCTGCACTTAACCTCAAAACTGCTGATCTCACGTGCTTCATATCATATGATCTGGAAAATACAAGATTATCTTATCCCTATTGTGGGAAATGTGCATTCTCGAGGCTTGGATGAAGTAGACGACTTACTGTAGACATAAACTAAGATACGAGAAAACAAGATATACATTTGAAAAGGCAAATAGGCTTCTGTATTTGGCAGCCAAAAGGAGCAAAGCAGAAAGAAGCAGAACTTCACCCTGTCACACGTGTTCCCACAACATCAGCACTGTGGGACTTGAGGGTTCAGTATGCCACAGGTTGGTCTGGGAATTCACAGAAAACCTTGACCTGACCAAAAAATTTACAGAATTCTCAGCGTATCTGAAGGATTTACATCAGCCCCTTGGTTATAAAAAACACTTCAGTTTTCATGTTTTTGTTCATCAGTGTTCTTTCACTACATTACCCAACATGCATTACGCAAGTACATGATACAGTCATTGGGAATCCCTGCGGTGTTAATCAGTCCTGACTGCTAGCCCAGGCACTGAGCTATAGGCTTATAAACACATCCAAGCTACCAGTAATGTTGACCACAATCATAAGATAGCTACTTGTTCTGCAGTTACCTAACAAAAACAACTTACATCAGATAAATAAATAAACTAAATAACAGTCTGTTCTAAAATCTACCCCAAAGTAGTTTAAGTTTTTTTGGAAGCCCCTTCCTCCTTCAACATGCATCCTCAAAAAGGGGTTTCTGCAGGTGTTTAAACTAGAAATTACACTTCAGCACTGCTGTAGGACATGAGTAGGTATGCATACAACAGATGTTGTGATGATTTAATTCTGGCCAGATTATCTATTTAGTTTGCATTGCATGGTAATCACTTTGGCTTGGTAGAGACATATGCAGTGCATTGGATATTCATTCATTCGTTCATTCATTCATTCATCCATGCATCCATTCATCTATTAATTTATTCATTCATTTATGAATGAATAGCTGAGTGAAAGGCTGATGGGGCTGGTCATTTTCAAGAGAAGTGATGGTGCAAGAGGGTTTTATAATGAGTCAGCAATGTCTAAGGTAATTCGCTTCAAATTAGTGTCAGTAGTCAACACATAGGTGGTCTCATCTGAGTATGGAGAATGTTGCTGGCAGCTATTTAAACATGGAGTACAGAAATATTTAAGAGGACAACTGAGACATCTTATGGACCATGGCCAGTATATTTGGATTATAATAAATGTCACCCACAGTATACCTACAGACTGGTGATAAATGAATGGAATAAAAACAATCTAAAGTGTCTAAATAAGATTTCCGACCACCACAGACTGCCAGACCAGCTTTAATGTGCCTTTGTTTAGATTCTGCCAATCATTAGAACTGTACTGGGTTGCAGCGTCAAAAATATTCCCTCATTTGGTGTTGCACTGTTGGGGGTGGAGAGAGCTAATATGTCCAAAATCTTCCATAGGAGATTTAGTGACTGTGAAGGCCATAGCATCAGGTTTACATCATTTGTTCTGCTGATCAGAACATTCAGTGTTGCCTCATGCCTTGTGGCTGGGGATGTTGTCATCCCTCTCCTGTAAACCATTTTGGACATACTTGTTTTACTTTGGGCCGTGTTGATATGCTAATATCCTTATGCTACTCATCTGCAATTGTGATGCAATGGTCAGAATAATCTGCAATTATAAATCTTTTTAAAAATGTATTCAATTCACAGACAACAACAGATCTTTCTCAGTCCACAGCTCCTTTGTTTTGCTGTTTTTGGCGCAGTTCACAGAGGGCTGCCATTTAACAAAATATGCATGCTATGAAATATATTTAATATACAAACAAATGCATATGTTTATTAAACACAATTCAGATTTTTCTGATTTGTGATGAGTTTATTAATTTATTTATTTTGCCTTAAAACTTAAAAAGGACTAGGCAATTAAACTTTATTAGGTCTAATGTTGCTTCAAAATAAAAATGTGATGTCAGAGCTCTGTAGATTGACACCATTTATTTCCTGAAGGGTAGCACTTCACCCTGCTACACTCAAATGTGTCGCAGTAGTCTGGGCCATGTGTTCCTTGAGCAGCCTTGTATGGTCTGTAGTACAACAAAAGACATACAGTGCATTACATTTGAGTGTATCCATTGCAAACTCACCAGCCAGACATCAATGCCACAGTAAACAAATGAATGACCTCATAAGAGTGCTGTAAAAAGTCTCCCTAGAAAGCATATTATATTTATATCTTGACATAGTGAGTAATCAGAAAGAAGAAAATGAAGTAAAACCTCCCAGGTGTTGTAAATTATAGATTTGTTTCAGGTAAAAAGAGAAAATACATTGAATGCTTTTACATGTTATGTCTTTTGCATGACATGTTTTGGGTCATGTGTTCTCTAGCTTTTATTGTTCTTGGTTAATTTTGCTAAGTAGTTTTGCTTATTGTAGTGCTAAGAATGCTTGGGGGAAGCGTGTGTGAGTGTGCATGAACAGGAGAGAGACATGAGCTAAGTAGCGATCAAGCTGTTTGTAAAAGAGAAAAGTTATGTATGATATAGCTGTGCCAAACAACAGCTGGAGAAATAAACAGCATGACTTGTGTGAAAGCTGTGTCTCTTTTAATAGCAGTGAACACTACAATAGAGTATACTTTCATACAGCATAACATAATATTACTTAATACAACATTAAATTAATGAATATACAAAACATATGAATAGTTGGACATGTGATTAAATAAATAGAGCTTTTTCAATTTATTTTATTTGATGACAACCTTCGTTTTCCATATAAATGTGTAAGAGATTCCATTCTGTGATATTACAACAAAGAGATTCCTTTACTATGCATTAATTTGTTATCATTGTTTCTAATGATCTGAATCAGATGTGCCTTGTTTTCTATCAGTTATAAAAATAAAATATATTATATAATATACAGTACATTCCAGTGCTCTTTGAAAGACAATGGAGTAACTGTAACACTGTAATTCTGCATTTGCACAGTGTGTTTTAACTTTGTGCTGCATCTGGCAATGTTTAGTGATGTTTAGGCTTACTAAATATTCTTATTTGAAATGCGTATTTAAAATGAAAGTTTTTTAAGATACAATGCCAACAACAATGTAGCTTGCATTCTGTCACTCCTCCAGTTTCTTCCTGTCTTAAAATTCCAGTCGAATGAAGTCTAATGAAGAAGCTGCCTGAAACACAAATTAGGTTTTCAAGAAATGCCAGGAAAGAACTAAGCAACTAAAGTTGTTTTTTTTTTTCACATAGATCATAAACCGGTTGAAATTTTACCTTGTCCAGGTAAAAACAACTGCTCCTCCATTTTCTTGTATTTGTTTACAGTCCAGTCTTGCCAGGACCAATATAGTGGACATGCTAATGCAGTAACAAACCCGAAACAGCCAGTGTGGCATCTATGTATGTATCTATGGTCACCCAGTTTTTTGGAAGCAAAGGTAGCTTATTAAAATATATAGTTAGCTGGAGGCAATGATTTCAATTAATAACAAACATAATAATGATATGCAGTCACGGTATATTCTTTTTCACCACTTGCTGCACACTAAAGACACACGGTTGAATTAAGAGCGGGAATTCTGGATAACTATAACAAAATGCTGTTATTATGAAACTTTGCTATGTTTTAATGTCATTGACAGCTGAGGTGAAGGGTCTAATAATTACGAACGGCACACCTGATCAGAGTACATTAAACACTGACTTGAACGTGAAGAACTATACTTCATATGAATGGATCCAATTTGAATTTTAAAAGATATTACTCTTCTTTCCAGGGTCTCCTTTTCTTGTTCTTTCTTGTTTTTTTCTTGTTTTTCTCTTTAATACATCTGAAAAAGACAAATATGGATTTGGTACACATTCTAGAGCAAATACAAAAATACACAGGACTCTTATTACTTATTACATATAAATGGAAACCCTGAGGAAAATGGAATTTCCACTGCTTTGTTCAGGTAGAACGTACTCACTTGTACTGGGTCCATTCACTCCAGGGGGAGTTACACAGATCATCCTGTGCTCGCACACACACCGTCACCCCCTTTTTCAGAGGCCAATGCTGATCCTGGACCAGGTTCACCTGAGGTCAAATAAGACATTCACATTACAATAGGAACGTGTAATACAATAGGAATGTATGGGCTCGCTGACATTTGGCAATGTGTTTGTTGTTCATGTTGTGAGCCATGCTAGAGCTAGCTAGTTTTCAGAGGTGCCCTATTAATATACTGCTTCCCTAATGTGTGTGTGGGAACAGATGGCAAAACCTTTGATGATTTGCGATTTGAGCAGTCACAGTCACTTTTCCTGCCACAGCGGATCTCTTTCACTTGGAAGGTAAGTGGAAAGTAGGAGAAGGGAATGTTCCAGGTGTCTGGGTACTGCAGCTCCAGAGTGTTATTCTTCTTTTTGATACGCACCATGTCTGGCCTCACTATAGAAAAAAAAAAACAGGGCTATGACCAGAATCCACTCTCCTTCAAACAGAAAATGCATCATTCTGCTATATGACTTCCAACCAACTTACTATAGCAATAGTAATGTCTTTGTCCTCATACAGTGAAACATACAGTGGATTTACACAGAAGCATTTCTGTAGTTACAAAATAAGTTAAAACACTTAAAATATAAGCCAGTGTGCAGTTCCTTCCACTTCTTTTATAGCTAACCTATATTTTAAATCCGGGATCTTGCTCTTGTTTTAGTAAGCACAATGAAACACATCAAAATAGTTGTCTGAGGTACTTGATTATGTGCTACAGATGTGACTAAACAAGATTAGAGTGAAAAACGTGGACTTTTTCTTTATTACTGAATTACTGTATGTAATAATTCAAAGCTAGGAATTTCCCTTAATCCTGATACGTATATGACAAACCGCTCGGAATGCTTGTTCTCATTTTGAATCATTACCTATGTCTGAGATTTGAAACTGTAGATAATAGGTCTCCACAACATAGTTGCTTCGGAAGTAAATGGTTAAGTTGATGTGCTCAAGCTCCTCTGAGTAGGGACAGTATTCCTGGTCTTGGCATGTAATGCTGTGTCCACTGGAGTTCAGGCTGCAGCTGATGTTGCCTCCACTGTGAGAGCTGTATAGGAATGAATGGATTGAGGCTTCTCCAAAATTTACCATCATTTAACATGCAGAAAAAGTTATCCATACGTAAATACTTAGGATTAAAGAAAGAGAAAACACAAAGTAGAACATAGAAAGTGGTCATATAGTGGAGATTCTGAATCTATATATCATATAGTGAGTTCTGGACACATTTTGGCATTTTCCCTAAGCAACTAGCGTAACCCATGAAAGAGCTTTAGATGTGCTAGAGTAAGAAAAAAGCTACACGAAGAACAGATGATCTTACCGTACTGCTTTAATAAGTACAACTTTTCCAGCCCTTTTCTCATCCCACGTCCAGGAACAATGAAAAGAGCCGTTGTAGTTGTTTGTTGAACAATGAATATAACCTTGTCAACAAGAAGAACAAATTCTTAGGAAAGCCCTGCAAATATTTTCAGTTGAAATACAAATGATATTTTATTGCATTGCTGTGGTCTTGTTATGCTGTGTTATTTGTGAAAAGCAATGTAAATGTTTTTAATGTTATTTTAATCAGTTTGTCATGTTTACACATTTATAATGTTTAAGCCTATATGCAAATTATGCCACTGTACCTTTCTCCGGCATCTCTTTAATAATCTTCTTGTAGGGCCACCGCACTAGTACTAGAGTGTGGTTGAGGTAGGAATCGTCTCTGCTGTAACAGGTGTATCTACCTCCCCGCCTCTCCTCCACGGTCACTAGTATTCTGTTTCCTCGCTCCTGCAGCTCCTCTCTGTCCTCCCTCCTCCACATGATCTCCTGACCCTCAAAGGCCTCCCCGCACATCAGTGGAACCTGGACCTTGCTGCCATATTTAGCCATATCTTCATCCACGACCAGCTCTGACATAGAGAGAGAATGTGTGAATGAGGATCAAAAATCTGAGAAAAGCCAAGAAACAGTGAACATACTAACTTTGAATGAATTTAGCACTTTTGCTTCATTTGCCATTTTTAGTAACAAAGTCATTGAGAGTGGTTTGAAGTGAAGTGTTGCATTCCAAAGGAAACGTACAGATTTCTTTACAGTAGTGGTGATAGGAACCAGGGTTGACATGTCTATCCAAAATGACCAGTAAACCTGCATGTTTCTTTTGTAATGTTTGTAATGGTAATATTTTGCTTCATGATGCTATGAACTAATTAAAAGCAAACATGTATACATGTAATCATTTTCGGTGAAGAAAGCTTTTAAAGAGATGAAATGATCTACATGTGTGGTTCTTTCCATCACAGCTTCCAACGGTTATGACTGTGTACATTTCTGTAGAGGAGAGGATTTCACATAAAAAACTGTGGAAATTATTATTTTAATTATTAAACTTTGCAGAAAATTAGAGAAAAAGTTTTAAATGTAACAAGTCAGATTTTTTTATGCTCATTCGTTACTGAACCTGATCATCTAAGTATACAATTCACTAGTAACTTCAAGTTTACCTAACCGAACTTTTGATGTTAATAAATTATGACAATGATTCTGTCTATTTTCACCTCTGAAAATGGAAAATACTGCAGGAATAATCTTGGATTCGCTAATAATAATAATAATAATAATAAAACTTTAAACAAACCATTGGATTTAAGAGTCCACAAACTTTCAGCCACTTTAATGGATCCCCTTGTGGTATGTGGTAGAACAAACAGGACTTGAAGCACAAGAAGAATCATCTGTTGGAGCCAATAATGTAAACAGGTGATACACCTCAGACACCACTCTTTCTTCAGCTATAAGACTTTTTACAGCTATAAGACTAAGTAGGTCAAAACCAAGTTGGCATATTATTTCATGAGTGTAATGTTAATCTGAATGCCATTGTCTTCTACTGTCCACATACTGAAAAAATTTAATCAAACTGAAAGACACATGCAGCAATACTGTGTACTTACCTTTCGTGAATGCTCTATAAAGACCAAAAAGCTCAGCCAGCCTCTTTCATTCTGAAGCATGTACAGGTCAGAGCTTTTTAAATGAAGTATGTCAGGAGGACAGAAATTCCCCACCCAGGAAAAGTACAGCCCAAACAGGTCAGGGGAACTAGCATGTCTCCGGCACCACTGGAACCAAAGGATTCCGTCCACCCATCATCATCTTCTCACTTCCACCAGCACAGCCCTTCCCACGGCCCCAGGGGCCACCCCGCTTTCACACATTTGTCTGTTTACATAAACAAAAGAAACCTTTTCATCATAATACAATATGATGACAGAGTGTTTTATGACCCTTAGGTATTTTTGCTGGGTGTCCCATTACTCTCTTCTAGATAAAGAAAGAAAGAAAAAGGAATCTACTGTTGTATTCTCGCTATATCAGGAATAATTGTTTTAAGTACATGGGTTATCTAAACAATGTGTCCTCCTTATAAACAGTAAGATGCTGTTTCTCCTAGCAATATTGCTTTTGTGTTTTCATGAGTACCTTTATTGCCCCTACTCCTCAGGTTTTTCCAATTCTGTGAAACCAGAGCTTGTTAGGGAACTTTCTTTTTGATTATGTAATCCAGTGTTTTATCTAGAGTTGGGCCATCGGTCATATTTAAAAACAGTGAGCCCACAACGGAACTGCTGAGTTTAATATATCATAGCTTTGACACAATAAACATCTGATTTATGAGGCTTTGGTGTCAATGTAAATTTATTTGCCCTGAAGCCTCATAATGATTGGACTCCCAGAAGCAGAACTTTCCACATAGTAACAGTGATGTAATTAGCACAGAATCACTCAAAAGCAGATGCTGAACAGATTATGTCATTTTATTTAGTTTTTGATGCTAAAATATTGGTTGAATATTTCCGACTGTTGGATAAGATTAACATTTGAATGGTATGACTGGTACTATTTAGACTTTGCCTTTGTGTCTGGATGAATGCCTAGTCAAACTGAGACAGCATTGGCACAGAGGGGTGAAGTGCTAATAATTATCACATATGTTTTATTCACAGTAACTTAACCATTGATGCCTACACTCAGTTGTGCCATGTCATATGGCATGTGACAGACTTGAAGAGGAAGGAGGTCATGCTGACATTTGATATGTTGGTCTGGAATGCCAGTGGGAATATTGGTTTTGAGGAGTTGGTTTATGTTGGTTTATGTGATTGTCTGTAGTGAGGTATTAGTTGAAAGCACCAACTTACCACACAAACACTCCAGTCACGCCACAACAATAACAGTGTTAAGCCACATCTGAGGTCTGCTGCTTATTAAGAATGGAGAAGAATGGGAGTCCAATCATTCAGTTTTTATTTCCTTTTCCTTATTGATTTGTGTGTCTTTGATTATATTGGGTGTTGGGGGAAGACAGAGACTGTTACTATGTTATAGGGCCAGATGAAAAGGGCTTCATTTTAGCCCTTTTATGGACCCTCTTCAAGCTGCTGGACATGGAGGGTGGTAGAAAAAATTAGTCCGAGTGAGTTCCAGTCCTCAGGCTTCTACTTTAACATGAAGGGCCTCACAGTTAGTAAAATCTTTTGTTGAGCTAGGTTGTCTGTGGATTCACATTTCATTGATAAATTCAACACTATTTGAAACAATAAATATACATTTGTAACAAGGATACTATTTTAGGATTAGCACCTCAATCAGTATGAATGTCTTGTAGAAAAGGTAAAAATCATATTTTACATATAGTTGAGGTGTTGGTCCTCAACTGTGGGCTTCAGGCAAAGGATGTCTGTCCGAAAAGTGGGGCTCACCAGAAAGTTGCCTAGTCTTCAATTCCCTCAGGCAATGGGAGGTCGTGCATTTTGGTTCTTGGATGTCCGTTTCCAGGAAAACCTGAAGTACTGAATGTCTAATTTAGACGATTTCTTCCTTAAACCATCCAGTAAAAGGTGGTAGCCACTATAAGGTACCACTCCAAAGAACACTGTTAGCAGCTTTATTTTGAAGAGTCTAGAGATGTTAAAAGAGCAGCAATAGAACATATCAATAGAAATGAAGAGTTTCTACGGTTCAATGAATCATGAGAACTTCCACTACTGAAAACGTGGCACAGTGATGTCATGATACAGTAGCCCTGATCTTGCTATAACAAGCCTTTGTTTATGAGCGAAACTGTGATTCCACAGTGAGAGAGACATTTACAGGAGCTTTACTCAGTTCCTAATTCTTCCTGTACCTTAGTGAAGGAAGTCATGTACTTGTTTGTCACTCACAGTAGACACAGTCTCAGCTATTTCTAGTCTATTTTACATCTGACTGTATGCAGATTACCATGTTAAAGGTTATTAGTGACATGGTGACATTTGGTGTACATGTTGAAGGTTAAAAATACAAAAATAAACTGGCTTAGACAAACAACTTTTTGAGGAACTATTCATTTCAACTTACACCCACATGCAGTCTGGTTTATTTTAAAATAGTTTAATTATTTAAAAATAAAAAGTTGTCATTTAATTGTAATTTATTCCAGTTTCTGAATCTGCAGCATTCAGCATTCAAAATCTACACATTCACCTACACCAGAATAGCACTGTGAATTACATCTCATAGCTGAACATAATAATAGGCAATAATGACATACAAACTAGTACAGTTAAAAATTTCATAGAGGTCATTAAAATAATAATTTAAAAAAAAACTATTCATTTGAAGCCATATGTACACTGCTGGGCAAAGTCAGAGATCAACCTTTCATTTATTTATTTTTATGAACTAATTTTTCAGCATCAGGAAATATGTAATAATGCATATATACAACAAATTCTACATTAATTTAACAGAAAATTACACTGAAATTTCAACAATTCAATATAATATCACATAATTTTCAGCATTTAGTGAATCCTAATTGCAACTTCCATTTTCTGCTCTCAGCTGTTTAAAGAACCCTGCAGGAACATTTTTATGTTTGATCTTTAAAGTTCATTCTTAGACACTGTTTACACCTGCTCTCTTTAGTATCAAAATTATATCTGGATTAAGACACATTTCAGATTCAGATTGTTCAAACCACCTCAGGAGGTGGTCCGAGATGCATTTGAGTCACCTGTTATGACAGTATAAACACGTCTCTTCAAGACATTCAACAGCCAAAACCCCTCCTAGTACAACCAAAACTCCTCACCATGCAATATATCACTGGGAATATGATCTGTATGTCTGCGAGGAAGAAAATCATGGAGGATGCATATCCTGTCTTTCCCTTTGTCTGACGAAATGTATAATGTCATGCAAAATTGCAGAAATTGCAGGCAGAAACCATCTTTATTATAGCACACAAAGAGGATGAACAGATAAACAATTGATAATTGGTTGCCATGTAACAAGAGGATGTGCATAGTCCATTCAACACAGAAATCAGATTTCAGACTTACCGGAGACGCATTTGACTACCAAGTGTAAATGCATGTGGCTATAATCTTATCATGAGACAATCCAGATCACATGAAGTGACCAGGTGTTTTAGAATTCTTGACCATTTCAGATGCACATGAGAAAGAAATTTTAATTGCAGCTGGGGTGAGTTTGAGTAGCAGTTTGAGTGAATGCTAATGTCTTTTTATAGGAAGCAATGCTTTTTAAGGCTGGAAGAATGGAGAAGTGGGCAAATTAAGTGGTGGAACAAAAGTAAGTGACAAATTAAATACTGAGAGATCTTATGTGTTGAAGAAATGTATTTACAACCTGAAAACTCGTGAAAGTGTCTGTATCTCCTGCTATATAATGTTTAAAGACATTTGCTGCAGTTTGTTACTCCAAACATGAGAGGTCAATAGAGTTTAAATCACCACAACTTTGTCTGGTCAGTCATGGCTGACCTCTGGCACTGGTTGGTCTGGTGATGGCAGCGGGAGCTGGCTCATGATCACCTGGACCACATAGTCTGTTGGGATGCGTAGCTCCTCCAATGTGCTTTTGTCGGCCAGCATCCGGCCCGAAAAGAACCAGCGTTGGGCAGCAGTGGCCAAACCCTCCTCTGCCTGCAACCTGTGCTTCATGTGGCTCACAGAGTCATTGCTACGCACATCCAGGTGCACATCCCGACCTGTGGAGAGACGCAGGTGGAGCTGGACCACCTGGCCTGTTTCGGACGGGGTCTCTGAGAGGTCCTGGGCCTTCGGGGGCACAGGGCCACCGCTGGCTTGTTCCTCCATTATGTTGACAGGTTCCGAGAGGCAGTAGACTGGCAGCTGGTAGCGATTGCCCAGTTCATCATAGCACTCAGACAAGACACCTGATAAGAGAGAGTGAAAGAGGGAAATATAAAACTTAAGTGACTAATATAAATACACTCATCATCTAAAAATAATTGCACCCAGAAGCCGCAATGTTTACTAATGAAACATGCACATGTCTTGGCACGCACTTGTAGAGGTTCCTAATGGTGTCCTGCAATAAGATTTTAGGGTCGGGGTGGAGGTGGAGTGACACCAGGCCTTCTGGACATGTGACACACGACAGCAAACCGTCTGCCAAAGGTTACATACGCGGCTGAGCGTAAAACTTTAATCATTCGCATGCCTCGCGATGTCAAACCTACCCACCAAGTTTCATTCCTGTCCCTCTGGGTGAAACTATTTTATTGATTATGAGGGTATTATTATAGCTAAAAATTCCCATAACCAGTAATGTTGTACCAGATGAATAAAAAATTTGGAAGAATAAGCAGTTTTAGTTAGTACTAAAAAGTACTTACTTAATGTTAAATAACGTTACTAATAAATCATAAACTACCATTTACTAACACTTAAATCATCAAAATGTCACGTTGGTTTTTTTGGTTTACAATATTATTCATACACTAAATATAGAGACACTGTAGAGACACTGTATTCCCAACATATCCTAATTGATTAAATACATTTGACTTTTCATTGTTTGCTTTGTGAACATCAGTTTCTTTTTCCCTGGAAGATGTGAATTGAGATCAAGTGTTTAAGTACATTCAAAGAGACTTGTGCAAACTAGCATTACTATAATTCTCCTCAGTCTTGGAAGCTCCAGCACAGGTGAGTATACGCAGGGAAATCACCAAACTATGCTGAAATCTGACCATGCAGGAGTAGTTTTGGATCCTCCTGTTTTGACTGATGACAAATCCAAAATACTGCTTACTGAAACTTCAGTCAGAGTCACTTCACAGTTAACTGCATGGCCATTAACCAGCAATACCGAGAAAAGGGAAGAGCCACAGTCAGACTCGCTGACATCTCACCATTCACTCTCCATTTCCCCTCCTGAAGTTCAAAAAAGCTGGGCGTTTCTTTAAAAACTTTTCATATATAAAATTCTGGAATATCCCTTAAGAAACCATCAAACCAATAGTGCTGTTGTTTCTGGGAAATGACAAGATGTGGGACATCCACTAGATGGCAGCACAGTATTTATATACAGGTTTGCATGTAATCGGTGACCACTTAAATCTCCTACTCCTAGAAATAAGAAATAAGACCACCCTTAATTGTTACAGCTGTGCTTCATTACTGGATCTGTTCTCTATTATTTCCTATATTTCCCCCTCCTATACTTCAATTTTGCTCTACTGTTATTCTGTGTCATTATGAGCTCTGAAATTCTGCTACATGAATAAATGTTATTATTATTATTAATATTATTATTATTATTATTATTATTATTATTATTACTATTATTATTATTATTATTATACTTAAAAGGAAAGTGCGGTCAGGTTCCTCTTATGTGGGGAAGTATGTTAATACTAAGAGCCTCAGAAAAAAACAATATGGGTGAGAGAGCAAAGTGTCACTGTAAGTAGGGACAGGAAAATATCTATATCAAATAAAAACTTGACATGTTTGAAAACTTCTGGCAAATCCTGTTTACAGAAAAAGTTCCTTTTCAACATAGCCAGACCACAAGCAAGCTCTGTTAAAATTTATTTTTAGTGAAATCCAACCAGTCCCTGTACTCGATGACACTCATGCACAGAAAAGTTTATAGCAGCTGCTCATATATAAAAAATTTTTTTTTTCAGACAATGAAAATGATTCCCACGGTTTCCTTAAAACAGAAAAATAACCAAATGATTCCCACAGTGCTAAGCCAACAGTCAGTCCACAGGGGAAAAGCCCACTATCTTGGCATTCAGAATGCAAGCTAAAAAACCTTCAGCAACATGCATGCAATCCAGGCGAGCCTGGCATTGTTCAGCGTTCAATAAGAGAAGAGCAGTGCACCAGGAAATGTGGTGTTTTATTGTTTTTGTGGCGCTGTAACCGACAGATGGACCAATATGTCCTGGATCAGCAAGACAGAGTCAAAGCAAAGCCTGTAAATCAGGGGCTCAAAGAGTCCTGTGTAGATCAAACCCACTGTGGATACTGTACTTGTACATGTGGGAGTGTGTGTGCATGTTGACATTTGTCTGTGCATGTGTGCATGTGAATGTGTGTGTGTGTGTGTGTGTGTGTCTGTGTGTGTGTGTGTGTGTGTGCGTGTGTGTGTGTGTGTGTGTGTGTGAAAAAAACATAATCCATAACCAATATGTATGTTTTTGGTAAATGACTTTTACTTGAGTCATTATTTTGCAGAAGTACATTTACTTTAGGCTACTCTGTACACTTCTGTTCAGTTTTTGGGATAATAGCAAATGTTCTTCCTCATATTATCCCTGTTTTTCATTGTTTTTCCTCTAGGCACATAGCTTATAACCAGTTATATCCAGTTATAAAAGAAACAATCCAGACCATTAACAACTGCAGTAAGCCAGAACATGCAGACTACATCACAGTGTCCAGCCAATATCTGTCAACAAGACTAAAGCAGTGATCATCTAATGCGGCCAACTCTTGCTTGCTTGTGGAAATCATAGCACTTCCCTTCAATACAATGCCCAGTAAATTGTTATTTTAGAGGTCTCTGAGTTGCAGAATGTTAATGCTCAATGATAGCCAGGAGTGGGTGTGGGGAAGTTAAAACCTGATGTCCTTGGTTAATACAAATTTGCCCTGTCCGCTGATGTAATCAAAAATCAGAGGACATTTTAAATTCAAGCAAAAATCACTTCAGTTTGGTGATCACCACAAGAGAACAAGGACACAAAGCAATTTTGTTATTTAAACAAAAATTCAATGATTTGACAAATAATGCTTAATATGACTAACAGTCTTATGGTTCTGGGCATAAACAGCTTCAATTGTAAAGTAATTGTGTTTATTTCAATCAGCATGCTGATTACATTACAATGGGAAATGACTATAAATTTCTGCTGAAACATGCAGAACAGAAATAAACGTAATCAATCCATAAGCTGAAAGGTCGGTGTGTGCTTCTCAAGGAGCTACACAGAGAGAGAGGACAGCAGGTAAACGATACAGATACTCATTCATTATGCATGTGGGTGTGCATGTGTGTAAGTGCTTGTGTGTGAGAGAGTTTGAAAGAGAGAGAGACAGGAGGACCTGGCAGCATGCTGGCACAGAAATAGCTGGAGACAGTGTGTAGGTTTAATGATTGAGCTCATCCTCAAAAATGGAGACAAGAAATGCAACACAAGCACTGTATTTACACTTGCCACTTCCTGTGACATGTGGTAGGGATCTGTATCGGTAGAGATTTAGTTCAAAATACATCAGCATGAAACAGATGTTTAGATTTCACTGATATCTCAAACTGACATTTGATAATGTATTTATTGCACTCCAGAAGAGCACAACATTAAGGTGATGCTCAGCTACCATGCTAAATTTCTATTTGTGCTCACTTCATTTGTAACCCCATAAAAATACATAACTCTGTAATGATATTTCAGGTAAACGGAGTCACAATTTCATAGATTCATTTATTCTAAGTCGCTTATTCTTCTGGGGCAATTTAGCTTCTCCAGTTCACCTGACAGCATGTCTTTGGACTGTGGGAGAATCTGGAACACCCAGACATGGTAACCACACAGACATGGTTAGAACATGTTAAAAATCATACATCTTCCTAACAGCTTTATTCCTTGTTATGTAAATCCTAAAACAAGACTGCAGCAGTGAATGTTTGTTAGCTAAATTTACTCTATAGTGGTATACCATATAACAAAACTGACTTTTAGTTGTAGCAGATTTCTGTACATGCAATTTTACAGGGTGCAGATTGATTTGAAGGAAAAAGAAGACCAGAACAGCTGAAAAAGCATGTAAAAGTGAAAGCAATAGTAGGCTGGAGTAATGTTCACAACACTATGTAAAGTTCCCTTTGGTAATATTTTAACAGAAACAAAACAAAACATAACAGTCAAACATATATGAATATTAAATTTTGTGATACTGTGTTATGTTGGAAAACATCATGATATTGAAATATCTCAGTATTGTTCAGCGCTATTAGTGACTAACACCTTCTTACAGTTTGTGCTGCCTGTTCTGCCTCTCGGGGAGAGGAAAAGTAAGGAGAGCAATCACTTTCAGGGTAAAGCAGCTATATTTAGAAAACCACTTTGCCAAAGCCCCAGTTCCCCTCTGACTGCTCTAAAACGACTCAGTTCGGAGCTTCCCTAAAAATCTGAATCTTTTAGGGGAGGCTAAATAACTCATTCTGAAATCCATAAAACAGACTTAGTTTTTTCTCGTACTCTACCTTTAAGGAAGAGAGGTGAGAACAGCAGCAAGAATGGAGCTGCACTGATAAGACCCAACTAAATCTGGAGGACAGAAACAGGAGATGTGATCCTTCATGCTAATTTGCTGTTTAAAGCACAGTTTACACATGACTTGATTAGGCTTTAGGAACAAAACAGTGGAGAGCAGAATGACAGATACTCTATGAGTCTCTGTTTGTGAGCAGGCCAGAAAGCATGTTTATGTAAGGTGAGAGATTCTGGATCTGCAAACCAAACAAGCACTTTGATTTGCAAAAAGCAGCGCAGAGCTTTTGATGACAAAAACAGTGTGATGTGTTGACAACAAAGAGATGCATAGATAAGACTGTGATACATTCTCTCAGGTGTATTTCTGAAAATATAAAGACAAGCAGGAAAATACACTATTGTGATTATAAAGCTGAAAATTGCAACTGCAAGAGGATTCTATGTTAGAGCAATTCATATTTATACTGTGGTTACTGTTACAGAATCCTGTGATTTGTCAGCACACTCATATGACTCTATAAGGCTTTTTATTTGGTAGCATTTATTAATAAACACAAATCCACTAAAATTAAATATACATTAAAGTGCCAGAAAGCCTAAAGATCAAGCTCTTGTGGGCAAACAATACACATCGACAAAGTATTTCCTGTGAAGTTTTCAATATCTATTAAACAGCCTATGTAATTTGCAAACATTGTCTTTCCTCTGCATAAGATTTTTTTATCTTGTGTAGTGCACATGTAAGCAGTTTCCTCACCAGTGATGTAGGCAGAAATACATTTTTGGCTAGGCCTGTGAAATACCAATTTGGTAGATACATCTTCCGACTTTACATTAGGCTGTAGCCCATTACTGATAGCCATGCAGTCATTACCCTGCTTATTATAATGCTTCCATGCTGTGGTGACCTCACCATATTCTGGGAATCAACTATAGTACTGGTTGATTAAAGCAGACAACTTGTCACAGACACAATTGCCCTTTTAACATGACATAACTAATGTTAAAGCAAAATCAGACAACTAAGATGTAGCAAGGCTCAGGAAAACAACACAGCAACACCAAGTTTAATTATAATAGGTTAAAGTATGCTGCCACAGCATCGAGACCCGACTATGAAATGACTGAGATAAAATCACCCAAAGATGAGGAAATACAGCATAATGTACCATTGAAGCCAGAAACATATTGCCATGACAGGCATTTAAATACTTATGGTCCATTCATGTCTTACCTTTTATTAATTAAAGCAATATTAGTTTATATTATTAATATCAGTTACCTTTGTAGGAAAACTGACAAAAAATGTTAAAAGTTCAAATTTAAACATTGGCACTAGGGATGCACTAAAATCGCCCGAATAAGACCAAATAATTGATACCGAACAATGACGTTTTAATGATGCTGTTAACTTTATCTAGATGGATGTAGATGGACCCAGCGCGGAACCTCTTCTCCATAGTTTCAGGGCTAGCCAACTGCTAAGGGGTAAAACCCCCTTTAACGCATTATTTTTCCACTGCGAGTCACACCGGAGCATGCTGATGTTTCCCAGATCTTATTCAGTTTCAAACATTCCAGCCAAACGGAACTCCAGAAAGAGTAAAGAAAAGAACAGAGCCATTAGCTTTAACAAGCGGTACAGCGACGCAGACAGCAGCTCCTTCCTTGTTTGTTTTATAGCCTGGGGGCCATGGACTGAGGGCTGTCAATCATGCATGCTTATTAGAATATTAGTACCACACCCAGGCAGTTCTCAGACAGGCCTCATAAGTAATTTTTAAGGCATGTTTTAATATATTTCTGTCTTGTTTTTTTTTTTCATTCAAACTTGATAGATTACACAAATAGATTTAACATTTTACACTGTGTTCCCTGGAGCTACAATTTCTGTGATTTGTCAGTGCATGCTGTTGGTGCAGTACAGAAATGTTAGGTATTGAAAGAATAGAACAGAATCATATTTAACAATATTACACTTAAAGCTATTAGCGGGCAGTTAGGGGCTTGTTGTACGCCAAAAATATAATATTATGATACTTCACAACACATGATACATCTCAAGATATTAAGTTTTCTTAAGGTTCAGTAAGCTGGAACAGAAAAAAGGCAAGAGTGCCATATTCTGTGCAGCACTTAATCCAGTTTAAATTGGTCTGTTTTACATGCAGTGTGCCAGTTTGTATTAAGCACTGCTCATATGTATGTATCATCGGAAACACATATTGCACAATAATTTTTTTGCCTATAACTATGAGCAATAAACAATTATTTGCTTGGAAAGACACAAACATTAGAATAAGTACAAATAAGCATTATATTGGGACTGTATGTTTGTCAGCATGCCAATTTAACCATTTCTGAATCTCTCTTTGAAGAATTTATTCTTCAGAATTTTTTATAGTTGTTTGTTTGTAGTTTGTAGTAATTAATTGGCCAACTGATTAACTGATTGGGCTAAATTATACTTCATTAAGTTATAACTCAATTGTTCATTTGTTAAATGCACAGTTGCTAATTATGCATTGGCTGAAACAGATCAAGAAGAAAAGGAGCCAAACCATCCAATCAGATATCTACAAGAAATTCTTGTCACTTCAGCTTTCATTGTTTGTTTGGTTTAAAAACACACTATTTGAAAACTGTGTAACTGAAAAATAAAACATTGTGCAATCCTTGTGTCACAGACACCAAAAGTAGTATTAGTGCCGAAGTACCATGAGGCAGTGTGATGCTGGCTCCATCGAGGATGGCCTGAGCCAACTCGTTTTCTTCACTCTCAAAGGCATGTGTCGCTGCTTTGAGTGCATCCCAGATCTCTTTCCGGCCCTCAAAGGCAGGAGCTGTGTCCCAGAATTCGTCCCTCTTACAGCGCAGCTGCCCAACAGTCATCGGGTAGTCACTCTTCCATTTAGGCTTTTCCCTCCGCAGAGGTTGGTTCCTCCCCAAGGTCACTGCAGGACGGAGGCCGAGATGACACAGTGTGAGCTAAATGACATGGCAGTGACTTTACACTTCCACATGCGAGCAAATGAAGAAGTCAGAACTAAAATCAGGTTGAATCTACGTCCACCGTGGTTAAAGAATAGATCATGAATCTAATATGATCTTTTTCTTAAGCTCTTTCATAAGCTTAAGTTTATTCAAGTACAAATTACAGTGGCCAACAATTTCAGTGCAACCCTAATGTACAAAATTAACCATAAGAGCCATAAGCTCTTATCTATAAGAGCTATAAGGACTGTTTATATTATTCATAAATTATGCAACAGGACAACAGGAAGAACATGTCTGCATATATGCATATAAGGAAATGTAATACATAAATGAGTATCATATTGCCTACCACTGCACTTGCAGCCATAATCATAAAACAGTGAGTACAGATATACTGCCTACATGAATAATTTACTGTTGGAGCTATGAAACCCTCAGAAGAGATGATGATAACAGTTCTGAGTTCAATATCAATGTGATGGTTGACTCAGACAAATGGAAGATATTGAACCAGTTGTTTTATCTCAAGATTCATGATGGGTTCATTGTCATATGTATTCAGAAATACAATTAACTTCTTATATTGCACCAGGCTGGCCCTACCTGTAAATAAAAGTATACATGGGAAAATATGGGCGGGAGGTATTGCACTTACAAGACAACAAGTATCAGTACATAAAGGAAATGATACCCACAGTACAGGGGACTATGTAGAGAGGAAGATGTGATAGAAGTAATAACATTGCACTATGGATATAGCGTGTATTATTAGAGGGTATTTATAGCTAAACCAGTAATGTTGTACCAGATACATAAAAAATTAGCAAGAATAAGTTGCTTTAGTTAGTTAGTTAGTTCTGGGTGCAACTATTTTCTTTTATGATGTACACACGTAAAGTCTACAAATCAGATGTGTTGTTGTCTTGTAACCAATACCCAGCAACTCAAAACTGACAACAGAAATAGCTCAAACTCAAATACAAAAAAGTTGCCCTCTTTGTGTACTGTAGCAGCACATAAGCTTGGATTTGACTGATATCTCCAGACAATATATGATGGTGCATTTATCTGTAGTCTTGAACAAGAGAATGTTTAGGTGACACTGCTTTACTCTGCTAAAATGTCTGCATTTTATGTATTTTACTGCATATGTAATAATCTACAAATCCCTCTTATATTTATCTGTAATACTAAGATTTATGCTGTCCCCGTTTCTAAATGTTTGTATTGGCCCATCTGTCTGCATTCGTAGATGTGTACATGAAAGCTGATATCATTTTATTGAAGAGCAGTTTGATGATCTTAAACATTCCAGTGTGATAAATATGCAAAACTAGAAGAAATTGAGCTGGGGCAATTTCACAGCCATGTGCTTCTACTGAGGAACCGACTATCAATGGTGCTAGTAAACGAGCTAGATAGCTTGTATTGTTTGTAGCTCAGTTCCAGTCTTTTACAAGATCACTATTTTGCATAAACTTAATCCTGTTCTCAGTCTTGGTTTTTTTATGTTAAATGGGCATGTGTAACATATAATTAGACCTCTGTAGAGTCAAGATGCAAATGCTCTGCTGGTGTCTTGTGGCCTGGAGGAGACTACCATAAGAAGACATAGTAGATTTGATTAACTTGATTTGTAGTAGGCCTAGCTCTATATCTACACTGTTTGCGATATAAACAAAAGTCATGACATTTAGGTTCTATGCATAAATATATTTCTATACATGTTTCACATATATGGAGATGTAAAAACTGTACACTATTACAAATAGTTTTAATCTACACACCACTGCTGTGGGAAGAAAACCTTGTATTTTCAAAACGATAACTTCACATAAGAAAAACAAAAAAACATTATACTTTTATTAGGTTAATATAACCACACTTTTGTCAGTTATTTTTGGTCCATTTCTTTTGGTTCACTTGTCATGGAATTTATACACAATGTAAAAACAACAGGCATTTTTAAATTATGTCAGAAACTAAATATAAATGACAAACATATATTTGGACAATGATCCAAAACACACAAGCAAGTTCTCCTCTGAATGACTCCTCTGAATGAAACATAAGTGATGCTACCTAGAAGCTTCAGCTGTCTTTAAACATAGTCCTGAAGAGGAAGATCAGTAATACATCATACTCTAGATGGGTTCATCTAAAATAATGTCCACAGTTCACATGTGATAAATATGAAAACTAGTCACATCTGGATCTGCTGCTGTGGAGCTCCTAGAGGGAAGAGGTTGGAAAGCAGGAAAGTTTCTCTTGTGAGCTCCACTAACAGTTTCAACGACTCCAGCCTCAAAGATAGACCAGTGACCAGGGACGTCTCTACATTAGGGGCTGGTGGGGCCTGGCCCCACCAGATGTCGCTGTGGAGCAGTGTGTGACATAATCAATAATTCTGTTTAGCAAGTTATATAAATATTATTTTCTAACATTGTTGTGTATTTGACGTATGAAAATGGCAGTAGTTCCCAATACATTGAAAATACTCCTGTACCTGTTGCGTAAGGTCAGTACTTTCAGCAGTCTTCAATTAGCTAGTGAGTATGGGGCCGGCCCGTCAGCGTGTGTCTGCAAGTGAGCAAATGAAAACACTGTGCGCATGTTCAACATGCTTTCAATAATGGGCTGTGGGGCACGATTATACTGGCCCCATGCTGGGAGCAGCCAATCAAAAATGAAAGATGTGAATACGCAAGGTTAAGTGAATATCGTTTACGGTATCAGCGTTGTTACGTAGCTTGCCACTGAAAAACATCACCGTAATCTGTTAGCCGCTGCTAACAAGGCAATATAATGAATCACGTCGACAATTTAATCAAAGTTAAATTCAGTACCTTGCCATTACAGCAAAAACTGGAGATTAAACGTATGGGACCACACCAGCCAGAGGATTTCAACATCACCCAGTCTGGAAAGGACAAAAAACGCTCCTTCAACACAGAGTGGTAGGAGTGGTAGTGCTAGGAAAGGCTAATATCGCCGCACAGATTGATACAGCTCACAAACGTGCCATTGAGCTCCACAATCGGCAAACAGAAGAGAACAGGTGTGTTCTTGGTAGAATAATAACATGCCTAAAACTTTGTGGAAAGTGCGAAATTGCTTTACGAGGCCGCGATGAATGCTCGGCTTCAATGACTCCAGGCATTTTTAAGAGCATTTTTGAGACCATGTGTGAGGGGGATTCTAGGCTAAGACAGCATTACCAGTCACAGCCATGCTTTAAAGGCACTTCAGCCACTATTCAAAATGAACTTCTGGAGTGTCACAAAGCCAATTGGTCTCCCTGCTCTAAAAGGTTGCTATGGATATTATCATAGTTGCAGACCACTGATGTTATGCTATTTAATAATTCTGTATTTGTAATGCGATTTTATATTACTGGCTGTATGATATCAAATGCAGTCATTGTTACTGGTCAGACTTTGGTGCTGGATTATCTTTTTGGAATTTCATTGATAAAGTGCATTTGTGGTTGAATTAATTGAGCAGGTAGGTTTGTGTGTAGTTTCACTGACTGTTTCAAGTGGGATGCTGCCCATAGAGAATTGTGCCCCACCTGGCTTTTCATGCTAGAGACGCCACTGCCAGTGACACACATGCAGGGTCCAGATCAGAGGCTTCCTCTTCAAGAAGGAGTTCATAACCACACTGAATCCCTCAGCTTGAAATGAAATCCCCAAAAAGAAAAAAGAAAAGAAAAGAAATGCTCTGTATGGTTAGGTTCTGCAGAGCCCCAGACACCCTGAACTCGAGTGAAAAGCGGGCAAGCGGACAGAGTAACCTAAGAAGAAAGAAGGAGTCCCGTACCTCCGGCTCCGTCTGTGTTTCCGTTCAGACTGGCCGCGGAGACATGGTGGTGACTGCCCACACAGCCACCCATGGAGAAGAGGAGCACTCTTTCGCTTCCTGTGCTTCGCTCCCCGACCACCGTCCCTCCTTCCCTCCATCCACAACAGATAGACTGACACCCACGCAGTACGAGCAGCAGCTGTAAGAGAAGGGTTGGGGTGGCTGTGGGGTGCACACATTATCAGCGGGTGACAGTGAAGTGTTTCGCTGCTGACCAGTTCACTGCTGGCCCACTGAGGTATTGCAATATCGTACGTACCCAAAATGATTTGATTGGTTGAGCTTTCGTGTTTGGGGTTTGGTTACGAAATATTTTTTTTCTTTAAAAATAATGTCACATAAATATAAAAAATAGAATTTTTATTATTGTAAACATTCGTCATAGTTTATCTCTCTTGAGCAGACTGGCGCCACTTTGTAATTGTAATTTGTAATTGCTTGATGTTTTCACTAGAGTCCGCTGTTTGCTTAATGATTTCAACTCACGCCAGTTCTTCTGCACTACGCTGTTTGGCCACTTGGTGTCACTGTGACAAAGGTTTTATTCCGTTGGTTTGTCTATACACTGGTAGATGGATGTCTTACGCTGATTACAGATGTGTTTATTTCTTTTATTCACTTAAAGAAGGAAAAACACAACAAGTGACAGATATTCCAACAGTGCAATGCAACAAAGCCACAGTTCATTAACTCAAACCCTACTGGGGCTATAGGCAACATGCAGAGAAAAACATTCCAACCCCTGTGAACAACAATGTAGAAAATATGTAGAAAAGTAATTATTTTAAATCTTTTTGAACTTCAGGAAGTATAACAGTGTGAGTCTTGTCTTCAAGACTACATGGCCTATAAAATGCTGATGTACACTGCTGGAAAAGAGATGTTATGATTTCTGACACACCAAAAATGAAGGCAAAACAGAAAATGCACACTAACAGTTTCTAATATTATCTGCTAAAAAAGCTAAACTAGCAGATGTTGTGTTTTGGGTGGCTTGGTGATCAGCTAATCCAGGACTAGATCAGTATAAACCAACATATAAGCCTTTTGTAGGCCCTGTAGTCTTGAAGATGACATTGTACCGCTTTAAGACGCTGTTTTCAACTTATTTAAAGGAACTGCTTCCCACATAGTCTTCACTGCTGTGCACACAGCATTTATAGTGTTTGGATTTTTCATCTCTTTCCATTTCCCAGTGTAGCCACACAAGATCTTTGAGTGAACAGACAGGATAAACACACCAAAAACAGTTGCTTAACATCGGTGACTGAGATGCATGTAAGCAAGTATTTTTGACTGCTGATGCATCATAAAAACATTTTGTGTAAAATCACAGTGACCTTGCTATTTTATATATGTGCAGTAAAAGCTGTTACCTTTTATGACATGCTCAAGATGACGTTGCATTGATTTTCATCGTTTCCTCCTACTGATTAATCCTTGCATATTCAGATTCTCACTTTATGTCTATTAGCAGCCTCATCAGTGAACAGCTGAGTGAAATGAGTCTTGGAGTGGATTGTGTTGCAGCAGCAGCAGACCAGAAACGGGAATGAAGTCATCATAGTGATCTCACCACTTGTAGAACATGAAAGAAAATCTCAAATGACTGAACTAGACCTTGCTCTGATTCGCAACACCTGTTATATCTTTCTAGACAGATTACGTGCCTGTGTGTGGTTGAGGTTGTGGGGACTGGGTGAAAATGCATGCTCCCATGCTTACTTGCATTTGTTTAAACCTGATTTGCAGCATTAGTTAAAGAGATGACAAAAGGAAACTTTTATGGACTTACTTATAATACATGTCAGAATAAAGGCATTACAGCACTCACCAAACACTTAATGAAATCTTCTGAGCATAATAAGCAATGTTATGCTAATGACATAAGGTCTTAGTCATTACAGCTGAGATCACAAATATGTGTTGTATGGCAAGCGTCAGTGCTCTGTCCACTAATTGGGGTCATGAGGGAGGCAGAGAGGAATGAAGCTGGAGAAGACAATGAAAGAGCAAGGGAGAAATTGTACAGCTGCTGACTGTAGTCTGCTTCATCAGTGACAATATTTATACAAGACCACTTCTGAGGGCCTTTTCTGAAGAAGAACCCATCAACAACTGAAAGTGTGTTTAAAGACTCTACCTTGAACACTGTTGTACCTAACATGTACTTGGGATACATACACTATATGGTCAAAAGTATGTGGATGTTCCTCCAATTTATTGAGTTCAGCTGTTTAAGCCGCATGCTTTGTTATATATAAGTATATCATAACGAGTACATAATAACAGAGGCATGCAATCCCTATAGACAAACATTGGTAGTACTAAAGAGTCACTAGGCACTGTCATAGCATGCCACCTTTCCCACAAGTCTATGAAACTGCCCTGCTAGATCTGCCCTAGTCAACTGTAAGTGCTGTTATGTGTGAAATGGAATCTAGGTGCAACCACAAAGCAGTAAATCATGTAAACTCCTAGAGTAGGGCTGCCGAGTGCTAAGCCACATAGCGCATGAAATTTGTTTATTCTCGATTCCATGAGTATCACTCTTTACAGTTCTAGTTCCAAACCACTATTTGAAGCAACAACCCAAGAACAATATTTTTTACTTCTCTTAAACATTTATCCAGAGAATTTTTATTCAAAGAGCTCTACAGAATTATACAATCGTACTCGCACAAGCTAAAGTTCATTAAGGTAATTTATGCTGAAAAAATAATTTAGTTTTCGTGCTTTGAAGGCATTATTCATTGAAATGCTTGCAACACGAGCATAGTGTGGTGTACCACGGTGCTAATTTAGAAGGAAAAACTTTTATTACTATTAATTCTAAACCCAAAACTTAAACTGAAACTTAAAACTAAAACTGAACATAAAAATAAAACTTTGAAAATGACACTAAACTGAAAAATGCTACTTTTTATTTAATTGTTCTTTACATATCAAAGCAAATGTACTGATGCACAGTCTTGTGCTAAAGTTGAATTAGTTAAGCCAAACTTGGCAATAAGCCTGTTTTGCTTGTAAACCCCCCATATACCATTACAATAAAGCATATAAACATAAACCACAGTAAAGTAGATCTTGTGAGACACAGTGGGGTCCAAAAGTCTGAGACAACCAGTAAAAATAAAAAAAAGCTTTCCATTTTAAATTATACTCAAAATACAAAATCTGACATTTGTGTACAAAGACCATAACATGGTCAGTGTCACCAAATTAAACACTGACCTAGAAATGGTTGTAGAATCTTAAAAATTTCTTCATCATTTATTTCTTCTAACTTTTTGTTTTGTTTTACTTTTTTTTATTAAAAAATCTGAAGGATTAAATTAAATCCATGCGTGGTTTTCAAAGGGGTCTTAGACTTTTGCATCCCATTGTAGTTTCAAGAACAAAGTTTGGTTCTAGACTTCTAGAAGCCCCCAGTCATGGCATTAAATTGCCAAACTGTGTCACCAGCACACCTTTAACAAAGCACTAATTAGCCAAACCAGGTCATCATGGTACCTATTTTAATTAGGCCTGTCTGTCACGTACATTGAATTAAATGCATATAACGATGACAGCTTTGACCTTGTCAACTCAAAACATGATAGCAAGAATGCAACTACTAATGACAAGAGAGAAAGAAAGAGATAGAGAAAGAGAGAGAGATTCAAAGCAAGGTGTGAAGCAAAGCTAATCTAATTTGCAAATTTGCAATTAAAGTTTTAGAAACTGTAGAGAAAGTTTTAGAGTACACGCATACTGTATGTGCAGTTCCCTATTTCCTCTCTTGATACGTTAATCGTTCTCTGCCAGAGCAAAGAACTGCTGAGCTGTGTCCTGCTGTAAGGTTGAGCATGTGAGAAGAGGAGGTATCATCCATTTCCAGACTGACTACATACATACCTTGCAATTCAGAGATGCCAAAGAGTCTTCACTCACACATAAAAAATGACCTCCGCTGTTTTAATATGCAGCCTGTGAGCCATGTTATCTGCACTCTTCTTGCACCTATTGTTTGGATTGTAAGTGAAGTCTTTGGAAAAGAATCATACAAATCATGCCAAGGATTGGGCTAAGCTAAACGACTAATTATCTAAACTGTGACCATGAACAGGTTATATCTGTTAATTAACACTGTTATGATAAAAGCCCAAAGTGAGAACGGGAAAATTATACACTTGTGTTCAAACGTTTGAGATCGCTGTTTTCAGTAAAATTCTAGTGAAAAGTTTAAAAATTGTATGAAATGATTCTATTAAGATGCTCTGACTCCCACATTCTCATATATTCCCTTCAAACTAATTAGCAGTAAGCTATGAACAAAGAAATTGTGTGGATGTTCATCCATAATGCAGTGCCTGATTTTGTAATGGCTGACAAAGCTGTGGAACATAAGAAAATAACGATTCATTTTTGAATGCCTGAAAGTTAAAAACATCAAGAAATTACTGTGAATTAATTATTACAGCATATTATTTAACATTTAATTATGCAGTGTTCCAACAAAACTTACTATTATTACTTTTATATATATATATATATATATATATATATATATATATATATATATACTGTATATATATATATA